>OY282641.1:145863382-146073382 GCA_958299015.1 Tetanocera ferruginea
CGTTTTGCTTAAAACCGTTAAAATTCGACTTAGGTGATTGCAAGAAAAATGGAATTTTTTAATTCGGAACTGCATTTTTCACATAATTGACATTTGACAAATTCATATATGATAATTTTGGTTAAAATTTTTTGTACTTTTGAAAAAATTTAAATTCGATCAATGGAGAAGCTTCAAACCAAATTTCAAACCGATTAAATTGCAGATTTTTTTACAAAATTTTATTTCTATATTTAAATTCATTTCTTTGGCACTTTTTTATAGTAGCTCTTTAGCTCAGCAAATAACTACTCTACAGCGTTAGCAGGGTCAATTGTTTTAAAGTACCCGGTCCTGTGACAACTCTTATTTAACCTATCGCAGATGTGGTGACCGTGGCATGCAGGTTAAGTGTGTGGCTTAGCATGCTCGGAGCCCGGGTTCGATCCCCAGCCGCGGCGAAAAGTTTTTTTCAATAAAAAAAAATTTTTCTGATCGGTCATCACCTCTCTGCAGACATTGGCAAACCTCAGAGAGTAAATAGTGCCATGTAAAGCTTCTTGAGAACATGAGCCGTTCGGAGTCGGCATAAAACATGTAGGTCCAGTTCTCGGTCAATTGTGTACAAACATTTAATAACACACACAGCACAATTGATCATAAGAAGCTCGGTTAAAGTCCTTTCAAGGGCTGAAATGGCCAATTTGTTTTTTTTTTTTTTTTTTTTTTTTAGGTCAGGTTTTTAAATGTGTTTTGCTATATTTTTCATTTCGTAACCAATAGCTCAGTGAAAGTGCGCTAGACTGTCATGCGGTGAACGTGGGTTCGTATCCTGGCTATGCAAGTATCAACAATTTTAATTTAATAATTTAAATTCTAGTTCCGTTTCATTAACTGCTTAGTCAAAAATAATCTTCAAAATAACTATGCTTAACACCTGGGAAAAAAAAATTGTTAATTGTAAATTTAATTTTTTCTTTAAAAAAAATATTTTATATAAAAAAAAATATTTTGTGGATTTGCCGGGAATTAAACACAGATCAGTCGAGTACTAAACATAAACGCTAGCATGATCGGTTAAACATTAATATACAAAACTTTGATCTAATTTCATTAACAGCGTGTGTTACAATTTATTATTTAAAGCTTAATTTTTTTTTTACTTAATTGTTTAAAAAATTTGTAAAAAAATGGAATTAATTTCAACTTGAACTATTTTTCTAGAACATCTAATATTGTGAAGTAAATACTTGTTCCCGCTTCTTTATTGCTTTCATTGGCCATTTATATATTTTATCTAACACTCACATGCAATTATTTCAGTTTTATTTTTTAGCACGTAAAGGATACTCTAAATTTGGTGTAAACCTTTAAAAAACTACCATCGAGCTTATATTTTTTTTTGTATCAAGTTCAAAATATGACCCTTTGGTGATGCTAAAAGCATCTTTTTCCTCATGTTTAAATCATATAATTATCAAGTAAACGTCACATTTGATCTATAAACTACCTTCTCTCTATGTTATGGGTTTAGTTTTATTGTTTTTGTGAACTCCCTTCCATGCTAACATCGTTTGTCGTAACAAAAACTAGCACTGCGTGTGTTTGTGTGTGCTTTGTTTTGCTGTATTGTGAGTTTATTATGTGTATGTGTACGTTCACAAAATGTCATCACAAATGTTTTTGTTTTTTTTTTTTTTTGTTTTGTATCAAGTTGAAATTCGTAGCCATTCTGGTACATGCTAGTTTATCTCATACGTAGTTGATGTTTATTGCTTTAACTGTTGTTTTTGTTTTTGTTTTTGTTTTTCGTTTTTATTTTCATGCTTTATTCAATTTTAATCAGAAAAATCCTTTTTTGTTATGCTTTTACAGCTCAGTTTTATGTCTTTATTGCTTGTACGTTGTTTGGCAAGAAAAATCAGCAAAAAAATTAATACAAAAAATATACGTTTTTCTATTTCATTTGTTATTTGCTTTGCAGCAGTAAAAAATGTTTTGAAAAATGTCATGTACACCTGTCAACCTTGCTGGACTCGGGTCAATTCTGTGACACAACAGAGGAACAAAAACATGTTTTATTTAAAATTGTTTACATGTAACTCTGTACAAAGTCTGAACTCCCTCCACAAAATTTGGATTTTAAACAGAACTTTAAAATAATCTGAGTAATTAGAAAAAAATATTTTTTTATAATATATTTTTAAAATTTTTATCCTTTTAGCAATTGAACAACAGTGTTACTGCTCTTTAAACATTTTGCACTTTTATTTCCTTATTTACGTTTTAATGAGAACTAAAAAACTTTTTATGATTTTAATATAAAATTTTACTATAAATGCTTTTAAGTGATTTTTATAAAGTCTTTGGCAAAACATGTTTTTGCATTTTAAAAGCTTTTTAACAACTTACATTGCTAAGCTTATTAAATTTTTTTATTAACTAAATAAAAAGCAAATTTCCGCTGACAAACATCTTAAACTCAAGTTAAAATTCTATATGAAAAATTCACTTCATGTGTCATGCAAGGCTGCGCAATGAAAAGAAAAAGTTTGACAATCGCTGACGCCGTTTATCATACATGTCAACGCACATCAATTTCATTTTCACTCGTCTCAACAGTGACAACAGCAACAGCCACAGCAGCAACTGTGTACATTTTGTTTTTGCAATTGCATATGTAGTAGCACATAAACATTTATACATATAGATAAATATTTTTATTCTCTACATGCACAACACTTATTATCAAAACACGTACAAAACAAATTAAAGCAAAAGCGGAACAAAGCTAATAAAAACAAAAATACAAGTAACAAATCCAACAACAAATCCATACACTCGCACACACACACATGAATACACATGCATGTTAGTGTTCATACTTAAATGTGTCGCATACACACAAAGCGTCTTTATGTTTATTCAGCTGATGTCATAACCAAATTGAGCATTTCGTGCAATCAATGGCATTAACGGAAGCGCTGTCGACGCAGTATTTACGCCGTATAGCATGCTTTAAAAAAACATTGCATGTGATTGTGTTTGTTGTGAGTATTATATATAAGTCATGTCGCATTTTATTGCGACATATGTGGGATAAAATAATGAGCTTAAAGTCATTGTCTGAATACAGAATAAATGCCGCAAATTTTTAAGTGACTTTTTTTGGCCTTCATGGCGTATGAGTGATATTATTTAGTATAATCAAAGTTATAAGTTATAGCTATGTTTTATCTTTTCTACCTCAATCAGCGAAAAATTTTTGATTGTTCCAGAATATACAAAGAACTTTGTTATGATTTTTAAATTTTGAATTTGTTTGATATCATGACATAAGCAGCTGATGAAATATCAATGATTTTTCTCAAAAGAAAATTCAAATTTTTTTTCTTAGATTTTTCTATTTTGTGGCTTTTTGAAAAAAGTGCTTTAGAAGAGTTAAAAAGTTAAAACAAAACGATAGATATTCCTTTCATTCGACATGTATCTGATTGTCTGGCTGAATTCATGAAGTGATTTTTTGGCATATAACTTATCTTTGTACGATGAATATTAAAGGCTCTAGGTTTGCCCCAAAAAGTGAACAAAAACGTTGCATGTGCGTGAAAAAAATTATGAAAAGGATCCTCATACAGACCGTGCTGTAAGGTGTTATTCTACATATTCTAGAAATTCGATTCATTCGACATGCTACTGATTGTTTCACTGAATTCATAAATTGATTTTTTGGCATATATTTTATTTTTGTACGATGTATATTCAAGGTTGTAAGTTTAACCCAAAAAGTGAACAAAAACGTTGCATGCGCGTGAAAAATTTGTGATAAAGACCCTCATACAGACCTTGCTATTCTATGTCAAAAGTCAAGTAAAGAAAAATTTTAAAGAAATTCAAAAATACAATAGAAACGTCTGCAGCACTTACTGGTCACGAAAAAAGCTTGAAAATTGTGTTTACAAACCAGTGATGATATCGGATCACTTTCGAGAGTACTTTTTTACAATGGCAAATAGTACTTTTTTATTGTTTAGGGTACTTTTTATTAAGTAATGAGATGTGAAAAAAAAAATGTTTATTAAAAACAATAATTTTGTAAATTTTATAAATAATCAGGCTTTCTTTCAGAACTTGTTAAATATGTATGTTAGGGTGCATCAACCTCTATGGGGGAAAAAAAAGTTGTCATTGCCACCAATTTTAAATTAACCTTAATCAATTCTAAGACGAATTCACAACATTTTTTGGCTGTAACGATAGCCGCCAGTGAGCTAAACCATTTTGGAAAACATCCAAAAACCATGTTTTTCGTAAAAATATTAGCCGGTGTAGCATTTTACAAACAAAGAAATGAAAATAGTAGTACTGAAGAAGATCTTATTATCTGGTCCAAAAAATTTCATAAATGAATTTCATTTCATTTCATTTCATTTCTGGCCTGACCAAAGATATTGCGAATTTTAATGAAAATATTCGATTTTTTTGTTTTTAAAAGTTCTTGTTCTAGGAACATTTCTAAAATCAACGGAAAATAAAACGTGACTGGGCGAAAATTTTGGCAAGAAGTTTATGACTTAATTTTCAAAACTGATTTTTTTAACTTTTGACAAAATTTCAAGTAAAATTCTTTAATATACCAGAGTACTTTTTTCGGCAACAAGGTACTCGGGTACTTTTGTAGAGTCAATAGTACTCAAAAAAGTACTATTCCACTCAAAATATCATCCCAGTTACAAACCCTTTTTGTTTTTTATTTTATTAAAGTCATTTTGGTCGTTTTTGCTGCAATTGTCCATTAAATTGTATCATTTGTTGACGGTCCGTGTATATTGCATACTGGATGCAAGGCTGAAGGTTGAATGGTCTGCGTTTATTTGCTTGGTTTTATCGAACCAGATCCATTTCTTTATCATCAATAACAAAAAAAAACCTTTTATTATGAGCCGATTAAGCAAAACTCGTGAAATAAAATAACTTTTTTCAAGGCTTTTAAAAATTGAAAAAAAAAAAAATGAACGATTGACTTTAAATGCTTTTGCATGCCGTTCTTGTTAATGAGTCGAGTCTTCATGTAATAGAGCTTAAAATTCGGAATTTTGCTTCTCTGGCCCAACATGGAGCTTGTGTAAAAATATAAAGGAAAGCTAATATATTGTCATATCAATCATTTCGTAGAAATGAAAGTTTGAATTTTCTGAAAAGACCAATTTATGTAGTTCAAATCTCGAATAATTGAAGAAAAATTATATAACATTAATAATACTAAGTATGTCCAAACATCAAATAAGCTAGAGACATATCAATAATGGTGTTTACCGTCTCTTAATTCTACGGCCCGTTTTCGAGAAATTCAAGGTTCAAGTTTATGTACATGTTAATGCAGTATTTGTTAGAATAATTTTTTTCTCCTTAACTCTATAGACTTCTTGTCAATGAGTAAAACGTTAAAAATTATATGGAGAATATTTTTTAAAACAAATTTGACTCAAAACCCAACCCCTATGGTTCAAATTGACGCAATAAATAGAAAAAAACCCGTTTTTTCGTATAAAAGTTTTATTCTAACAAAAACAAGTAAGATTTTTGGTGCATAATATTCCTCCGATGAATAGAATTACATTATAATTTTTTTTTTTTTTTTTTTTTTACAGAAATTTGCAATTTTATTTAAAATACACTTCATAAAATAATTCATAATTGATTAATAAATACTACATTCTGTTGTTCAAAATTGAACAAGAGACGAATGCAGTTAACATTTCAGATAATTAATTTTTTAAAAATTAATGTATGGTAGTGGGGTCGTACAAAAATAAAAACATAGATATATATCTTATAATACATATGTAAAAATATCTAGATATAAGTTTAGAATGGTAATGAGGTCTTACAAATGAATTTTAAGATAAAGAACTTGATTTTATGAAAATATAAGAAAATAAGAAACAATGAAGACAACCTGGATTAATTTAATAATAAAGCAAATAAAACTAAAACGAAATAGTGATAATGGTGTTAATTACAACTAAGTCTTTATTGAAAAGCCATGACTTTACTTCATTGAAAAACATATTTTTTATAATTCAAATTAACCAACCTTCTGTGTCCCCATAACGAACTCAAAGGTATTAAAACTGTGTTTTTTCACATGGACTTTATACAAAATATAATGGGTTTTTGATATATGGGGTCAATTTGGACTATACAAAGGCTAAAACTGTTATAAGAAAATATTCCCCAGATAATTGTACATGTCTCACTCATTGACATGAAGTCGACAAAGTTAATGAGAAAAAAGTTTTTCAAACAAAATATGCATCAACATGTACTTGACCTTGAACCTTTAATTTCTCAAAAACGGGCCAAAGGATTAAAAACCGTTAATGCCATTAAATTCAACGTCATTAAATTATGCTGAAATGATATGTCCCTAGCTTGTTTGTAAAAAAACTGACCGATTTATGCGACCGGAATGCTTGATAATGTAGTAAAGTAGTTAAAAACTCTGTTTTTGGATAGTATATATGGATTAGTATATGTATATGATATATATCTGAACCACTGTTTTTGGTGGTCCTCAGAAACAAAATTTCTTTATGGTCATCTTATGGTCAAAATTCCTAATTTTGAGTTAAGACAGTCTTCCACGAAATGAGCAATATCAATGCTCAAAAGTCCTGTTAATAAATGTAATGAATTTATATCAGGCATGCACGTTAACGTTAATTTTAACGGTAACCGAAATATTTTTTTTGTTTCGTTGAAACGAAATAAAAAAATAACGTTAATTTAAAAAACGAAAAATATTTATTTCGTTTCGGAGAAAACGATATAAAATTTTTTCGTTTTTTTCCCAATCAACCGTTGAAAATAACGTTAATTTCAACAAAAAAATTTCGTTTTTTTTTGTGTCAGAAGAAATTTTTTTTAGCATAGGAGAAAATTATAGAAAATTTTTCGTTTTTCAACGAAACGAAATTTGATTTGATAAATTTTTAACGTTATTTAAAAAACGAAATAATTTTGATAATTTATTTTTCGGTCTCAACGAAACGAACAAATTTTGTTGATTTCGTTGTGCGTGTCTGATTTATATACAGGCATGCATATTTTACATAGATATCAACACAATCTATGTAAAATATGCAATCTCTTAAATAAAATGGGAAAAAAAAACATACTTGTTGGAAATGTTTATTGACCAAATAGAAATTTTGATATATTGCATCTTAGGGCTGTTATCGAAAATTTGTCTTTTGCTTATAAAGATTTAAAACGGTTATTTTAAAAGCAAATCTTCTAAGTAACTCATCTAACAACACTCATGCCAACTTTACGTCTTTTCCCAATTGCAATAGATGGATGCCAACCTATTGTACACATACCATAAACACAATTATTGATATAGTTTTTGTGAGGAACACATGAAAGCCCCTTCTATAAGAGCAAAATTCTCAAAAAATGACCTTTACTTTCTTAAGTACGACTTTCAGTTTCAACCTACAGTTACACTGAAACAAAAAAGTACACAATAATTATGAATTTTTACATGATCTCCATAAAAAGCATTCGTGAATATTCGTCCAGTAGGCAATTACATGAATCACATGAAGAACTCAATATATCAATGCATAAAATACATAAAATTAAACACGAGAACATGAATAATTCATAAGCCTGGAGTTTAAAGTTCATAAAATGCGTGTAAATGATAAATGAACCAATAAAAATGCTATGAAAAAATGCAAGGGGAACATGAGAAGTTCATAACTTTTGTGAATAAAATTCATGTACAAATAGGAGAATAACAAGAACAGTCAATTTTAGCTTGAAATTTATGAATTGTTTTAATGAATTGTATTTATGAATTTTGGTTTAGGTACCAATTACATGCATCACATGAACTAGTCATGATATCTATGTACAAAATACACAAAAAAAAAAAGGAAAAACTAGAACATGAATATTGCAAAAGCCTACCGTTTTAAGTTCTTAAAGTGTGTGGTACGAAATACGTAAACTAATTAAAAATTTCGTAAATTCCATGAAAAAATACAAGGCGAACATGTATCATTCATAATTTTCGTGAATAAAATTCATAAGCTTCATGTACAAATACGGAACAATATAAAAACAGTTCATGAAATTAGAGGCAAACATGTCTGAATCTCATAAAAAAAAGAGGTAGTCTTAAAAACTATATCTGCAAAATTTTTTATTTTTTTTTATCGGAGAAATCCGCATGAAATTTTGATTCTCCTGAAACCCTTTTTTGGCCAACAAATCAGGTTTTTTGCATATAATTTTTTTTTTCGCTAGAAGGCAAAAAAATGAAGATTTTAATAGTAGCCAAATATTGATTAAAAAAAGTTTTAAAGTTTGTTGCCTTAACAAACTTTTTTGAGTCCAAAAAAAAAAAACAACGATATTTCGTCATTTTCGAAAATATTTTTTTTTTTTTAAATACCTACAAAATATGTATTTTTCTTGGTACTCACATGAATTTATGCTTATTGTATAAGTATTGAGCTCTACTTTCCATTGATATATCTTATGGTGTATCGTATATGATGTGGTTTTACTAAAACTAATTGCAAAAATTATATAAAACAGAAGAAATTGATTTTTGGAAAGGCTTTTTCAGCTTAATTGACATAATTACTGTTCGATTTTGATAAAGCTTGGCATAAATGAGCTTTCTGGCAACAAAAAATTAAATTCTGGCAACTGGTTTTTGGTCAAAAAATATACGCCAGAAGGCGCTCCAGTACAAAATTTATGATTTTCAAATATATATATCCTAAAAAGTTAAAAAATACGTATTTTTCATGGCACCTACTCATTATCAGTTAAACCACACCATACGATATACCAATGGAAAAAAGCGCTCAATACTTTTCTAACAAGCATATTTCATGTGAAAAGCAATAAAAATATGTACATAATTTGAAGGTTTTTTAAAAAATTAACTTTTCGAAAATGAAAGTGTTCATAATCTTAATCAACAGCACAATTAGACAATGAAGTGAAAATTGGATCTTTTGAAAAAATGAAATATATGAGAAATTATTTTTCAAATCAGCCACCCATCAGTCCATCACAAAAAATTTTTGAGCACACCAAAAAATGTCAGGAAAAAAAATAATAATTTTTATTACTTTAATTAATTTAAAAAAATTTTCTCAGAAAAATTGTTTTGGGGGCCACTGAACGAGAATTCGTTGTCAGATTTATCCGTTGTGGCGGTTAAAAATTTTGAAAACTTGCCGATGTTTTGTATTCCAAAAAATTTTTCTGCGTAATTTGGTTCAAATAATTGAAAAATTAAAGTTTTCTCATTAATTGTTGACTGAACAATGGAATTTTTGTGCGAGGTGCCTCACTGAAACAGATTTTTTTGGATTAGAATTGTTTTTTTTTAAAAATTACCAAACGGCTTTAAACAACAGACTTCCTGAAAAATGCTTTGTTGTGTTAAACAAATTTTTTACTCTAAAATTGTAATGGACCTCCCAGGTGGCTGAAGTAAGAAAAGATTCCCCAAATAAATAATTATAGTTTTTTAAATATGTATGAGTTTGAATTTCATGCGTAAATTCTTTATGTACGTTTACTTTGGCAATAAAAGTTTTCTTTACCTTAAATTTGGATTAAATTTATGACTCATATATTTATTATTTTGTGCTTAAGTATAATACAAAATATTTATAGGCAAAATATTTATTAGTAGTTGTGTAACTGGTATTATTTAAGAGGTTCTTGCAGTTATCGATAAGCCTATATTTCAAGTTTCAACCTCCTACATGGTTTCTATAGAGTCGAGATTAGAGCGATTTAACTGCTTCTTTTGAAATTTGGAATTTTCAAGCCATTGGGAAGAAGTTCAGCGTCCACAGCAAACAACAGATATTTAAAATATTTTACATTTTGAATAAGCTTAAAACTTCACGAAATGCTAAAAAATATGTAAATATTTTAAAGTCTTTATAAAGTATTTATAATTAAAGTTGTGAAACTTTTTAGAAAACATAACAAATAACATTGCCAGAGTTCTATTCTTTAGAATTTTGCTAGTTTTTAATAAAGTAAAAACTATGTTGAAGAATATTTTGTTTCGCCTCTGCTATACGTTTGCGTTGTGTATAAAAATGAAAAAAAAAAAAAAAAAAATCGTGAAAAACTAAACAAAAGGACATTCGCAGCATATCACGCTGAGTGCTTTTAATAAAAGGACACATACAGAGCAGCGCACGCCAAGATAGCAAACGAACTCGTATATCATCGTTTTACTTAAAAAAAATAAATATATATGTCTGTAGGTGGGTGTGTCTGCTATGCCAAACACCGTGCACACATGAAAACAAATGCTGTTTTTGCAAATAAACAAACCACACAAATGCACGCAAAACTTTCACACACAAATTCATATAAGAAACGCCACCACATCCATAAATTGCTGCTGCTACATTTAAGCATGTAAACAGGAAATGTTTTTGTTTTTCTGTTTTTTGTTTATTATTTTTTTGTTCAATTCAATTTCCAGCGCTTTTACAACATTGCCACACCCACTTTAGCACATTTGTACACACATACTAACAGTCATTTGCTATATTCTCTTAAATAACAACCGCAAAAAACTGTCACCTTGCCGGATGTGTGCTATAAAAATATAAGCAATTTTCAAGAAATATTCATTTAAGAGAAGCAATAAGAGCATTTTTTTTTTGTTTTCGCCCATTTCCTGCTTTGACGCTGCAATCCTTTTTTAATATTTATTTAAATAACAATTTGCATCTAGCGTTCATATTTCTACATTTTATATAGCTCAGTTGGTTTACTTTTCATGCTGCTGCGTATGTGTGCAGCTTTAAAGTCAACAGTACAAAGATGTGACAGGAGTATTCTAGCACTTATGTGGAGCACGCAGTGCTAGCAAAGTTTTGTAAGCATGACATTAGCTCAAAACATTGTAGTGCTTGCTTTGTAAAGCTTTAATATTATTATTATTATTTTCGCTGTTTTTTTTTTTCAATTTTTGTGGAATATGGAAAATGGAACTATTGTTTTGGTATTAAAAAATTTGACTTAATTATTGAACTATTAAAAAATTTGACTTAATTTTTTAATAGTTCAGAAAATTCTTTGACAGAATATTAAAAGCTGTTCTTTATAACTTTTTCTTAAGTCAAAAGATTTTCAAGCTTTCAAAATTACATGAAATTAAGTCACTCATACGCCATGTTGAACTATTGTTTACTTTCATGGTTTATTTTAATTATTTCGTTCACAAATATACATATCATTTGTTTTTATATAACAGACAGTATTTTACAAACTGATTTTTGGCAATCACACACACATTCGCATATATACTTATTTATTTTTTGTTCTTCAAAGCTGTACAAACTTTTATTGTAGTAAAGCTTAGAACTTTTACTGCGCATTTCAAGTGGTTTTAAGCAGTTTTAGATATTTTAAAAAATTTTAAAATAATTTTTCTAAGCATGCTTAGCTTTATAATATATAAAGCTGAAAGCTAAACTTTTCAAGTGTTGCACGCAGCATACAAACTGCTAGACTAAAAATTTCTCAATGTATGGAAATTTTTTGCAATTGAAGCTCAACGTGTAGCTTTTTGTATAAAAATACTATATATTCCGCTTTAATCCAAACATATACACAAACACTTTAGCATACACAAACACCTGCATACACATACACACACATACTTGCACATACTCACACAAGGCACAGATAGCTGCTTCAGCAGCAAAGTCGAAAAAGAACGTGATATTCATGCAGGCAGACAGACGGCTGCAGGAGTCAAAAAGTGCAGCCAATTATTTTGCATTTAAAATGCAGCAGCTACAGCATTGCAAGCTTTAAAAGTTTTTTTTTTATTCTCTGAACTTTTTATATAAATTATTATTTATTTTTTTGTTTGCTTAGTTTTCTTTGCTTCAAACACGCAGCGTTTTTCATGAACATGAAATGAAATTCGAGGCTTTGCTACGTTTCAACGAGCTGCAATGAAACGTGCTTGTGTAGCGCAGCGTTGGCTGTGAAAATTTTAAAAGTTTTGTGCCAGTTATATTCTATTTTACATATATCTAGTGCAGCACAAAGAAAACGCTTCAGCTTAGTTGCTACTCTTGCTGCTGCTTAAATATGTTTCATGCTAACAGCAGCTAGCAAGTAGCCGACTGACTTCCATTTTTGTTGGTTTTTTTTTCACTACCTTCTAAATCTACATATTTTAGTAACTCTTTTTTTAGCTTTTTACATAACGTTGTCTTCAGCATTCCTTGTACCTGGTTATGCTTTGCGTCATTTGCTCATTTAAGCAGATTTTTCTAATTTTAAATCCATTAACCTACATTTCCTGCTTACACAAAATTTTTTCATATTTTTTTTCATTAAATTATCTTTTCTTAACTTTCTTGTTTTATTTTTGCATTTTACCTTTGTACGTTTGTAAAGCAGTTTTGTGGCCATATTTGTGTGAAGCTTTTACTGCTACACGTGGTTGTCAGAAAGAGTGAGACAGAGAGATAGATATTGGTATGTGGCATGACTGAGTGTGAGTCGTTGGCTAAATTTAGCATCTTTGATAGAACATATATTTTAGTTTTTTTATTGTTTTTTTATTTTAAGCGTGTTCCTTTTTAGTTTCAATTTCATTAATGAGGTCGTTTGCGTGACGTTTATTCAGTTATTGAATGCGTTTGAAGAAAAGGAATTTTAAATTTTGCTGCATCACTATGACGTTGCGTAAAACGAAGGATGTAATTTAATATTATTTCTTGTTCTGGAATGCAAAAACTTTATATATCTCTAACGAATACAAACATTATATTCTTATGAACGGGTTTGTGAAAAAAGCACATTTGCCAAAACTTGAAGACATTCTTTCAGTTAAGTTTATAAAATTCATTACATTAGTATCGCCTGGGTTCGAAATTCGAACAATTATTTGTTTGACTATAAATAACACTGTACTGATATATAAAAAAAAAAATGTTCTTCTTAAAAAAGTAATGGGGGTCGGTCATATTGATTTCATTAACAGTAGGGGATTAAGGTTCAGTCTCCGTTTTAGCTCGAAAACCTAGGGTGACCCGAAAATTCTGACTTCAGATTCGGATTCAGCGAACCTAAAACCTTAAGAAACCATTGAGAAACCGTTTGGGATTTCTTCAGTGTTGTACCGTGTAATTATATGCATAATTATCGAGATGCTAAACATAAATTTGATAACTTTAAATTGATAGCAGATATAAAGTTTTTCCTTCAAATAAACCATTTTTGATATTATTAAACGTTTAAAACATAGAAAAGCGCCATTTTAAAAAAAAAATAATTTTGTCAAAAACATTATGTGGCGTAGTCATGATTTTTGTATGACACGAGTCAATTAATTTAACTTAAATTTCAATTAAATTAAGACACTTTTAATGCGTTTTACGTTTTGAAAGAAAATCAAAAAAAAGTAAATTTTTTTTCTATTTTTACAAAAAAAATAATTTTTACTCCATATTTTGGAAACATTTAAAATTTTGTGGACTTTTTTGAAAAAAAATACTCCAAACATAAATAAAAAAATAACGTTTCAATTTATATAAATTTGTTTAACATAATTAATAATGCTTTAATACAAAAAAAAATAAACGAAATTTTTGCAAGGATTCCAAATTCAGAACATTCAATTTGAAGTTTTTCTCTCTTTGGCATTTGATTGAAATACACGCTAAACAACTAACAACAATATTAAGAATATTTATTAAAAATTAATTTGGTTAGAGCTTCACAGCAATTGTTATCACATTTGAAAGAAAATTTAATAAACTTTTAGAAAAAAAAAACTTAAACTGGAAAACCGTCAAAATTCAGCTTAGAAATTAATGTGGGAAGTCAAAATTTTTAATTCCAAACATTTGATTGATGGATGCATAGCAGTTGATTTGTTTAAAGGAAAAATTTACTCAAAAAAAAAAACTCAAAAGCTCTCTCCCAACCAAATTTCAGAATGATAAAAAAGTGAATTATTTTATTAAAATTGTATTTCTCTCTAAGATTTGTTGGAAGCCCCTTCATTTAACCTCATTTACCCTCCAACCATAAAAATTGAAGAAATTAACATGTAAAAAGGGGGTTGTTTTGAGCTAAATTTTTTTAACAATTTAATTTTATGGGTAAAATTTGCTACTTTTAAAAATACCAACAAAATTTTATTTCCAAAATTTCATAAAAATTATTATAAATTTATTATAAATAAGCTATTATAGACCCTAAAATTAATAAATCATTTATAAAATACTATTTTTGTAATTAATTTTCTAACATATATTTCTTTGAATTATTGTATTAAAATTGTATTTCTTTCTTAGATTTTTGGGCACCCCCTTCATTTACTCTCATTTACCCTCCAACCATAAAAATAGAAGAAATTAACATAAGAAATGGGTTTTGTTTTGGACAAAATTTTTTTAAAGATTTAATTTTATGGGTAAAATTTGCTACTTTTAAAAATATCAACAAAATTTTATTTCCAAAATTCATTAAATTATTAAAAATTAACAATTTTAGACCCTAAAATAAATTAATCATTAATAAAATATTATTTTTTAAGTAGTTTTCTAACATTTATTTCTTTGATATTTCAAAAATTACCTCATTTTACACTTTTCCTCATTTACCTAAATTTAAAAAAAGAAACAGTTTCGAAAGTATTGTAAGTGTAGACGTAAAATTCCATTTAAATAGAAACCTTTTCTACTTTGTCTCTTTAGTTCGATTGTTTTGTCTATTTTGCATATATTTTTCCGAATCTATATCTCCCGAATCTTTTAAACCTTGTATTCTTTCATCCATGATGTTAGCCGAACATGTAGCGCCATCTATTGGGTAATAGCACAAAATGAATTATAATGTAAGCTGTTTTTTTCAAAAGAGTTAAATCTAATCGGATCACCCTGTTAACGTTGTGTAGAGAACCAATGCTGTCAATGCCGTGGAGTTAAAACCAAGTTCATATAAAACAAAACTAACACAAGCAAAAACAAAGAAAGCAGCAGGCACAGCATAAGCAGCTGATGATTGATTTTCTTATAATAAACACATGCATTTTTCTTCTTATATCTTCCTATTTTGTGACTTTAATATAATGGGGAAAAAATCCAAAACTAGATATTCATTCAGCGCAGGATATATCTGTTATTTTAGTATATATACTATCTTTGAACGATGAGTAGTAAAGGCTGTAGCTATACCCTAAAGTGTTCGCCAAAAAAGTTTCATGGCCTTGAACAAATTTGTTAAAACGACCCCATACAAACCGCGCTGTAAGACGTTATTCTACGTTCAAAAAATGTAATTCAAAACACCCCCCATATTTTATTTTAATTTCTTCTAGTTTTATGGTTTTCTAATTTCGAAAAAAATTTTATCTGCTCACAGACAAAAAAACAAATTGGCCATTTCAGCCCTTGAAAGGACTTTGACCGAGCTTCTTATGATCAATTGCTTACAGACGGTCTTAATAAATTGAATACTTTAATACTGCTAAATGCATTTTAGTATGTAAATTCCAACTTTTTTCTAAAAGAGCAGACTTTAAGTACTCACCGATAATTTTTTTAAAATTTAATTCGATTCGAAGTTTTTGGATTTTTTTATGATTTTTTGAAAATCTTATTATTAACGAAAAAAAAACACCAATATTTTGCACACTTTCACTTTCAACTGATGTTATAACTGCTAAAAAAACACGTGCTAGAGCAATCAGGAAACTTGGGAGTACGAGTATGACGACGAAAAAGCTCAACAATCTGCAGAGTGGCAGATGAACCGTCAGATGAACGGTTCAGAGGAACCATCATGATCAAAGTGTTGAAACGAGCTCAGGCATAACACCATTGTTCGTGATTATTTAAGCAAAAATGATATAAATATCGTTGAACAAGCATAATATATACCAGATATTGCCCCAAGCGACTTTTTCCTATTTCCAAAGCTTAAATTATCTCTTCTTGGAAAACATTTTGAGACAATGGAAGTCATCAAAGAAAATTCAAAAGGGAATTAAAAAAACGGCCTATTAAAAATGCTTTAAAAAATTGGAAAAACATGAGTTTTTGTTTATCGCCTGCGATGGTGATTATTTCGAAGGTGATAAAATCTATATTGAAGGTTAAATATGCGAAGTTCGTTTCAATTTTGAACATAAGTAATTATCTTAAGTTAATTTAGTATAGTTGACTTACATATTAGCTTGATGTAAAAATATTTTAACTTAGAAATTTTTGTAGATTTTGCGGTTATAGTTTTCGTAATAAATATTTTCAAAATCTTGTTTAATATGCATCTCAAGGAAACATTCAAAATATTGAGAGTTTTGTGCAGGATGACTTAATTAGATCTCAAGCTTTATTCTAATACTACGATATATTACAATATATAACGGTGTCAAGAGTATAAAATTTAGTAAAAGCAACCTTCAGAAAGAGCATAATTCTAACATCGTTAAGACATGACACCGACTACAAATCTGCAAGCATTAACCTGCACTGAAATTTCGAAAGCACTTAAACACATTTAAATGAATTTCAACACTGAACTTCCTTGATATGTGTTCGTTACTTAGGTAAGTAAAAATATTTTTCTTGCATTTACCAAAAAAACTTGAAAATTCAAAAGCAATCTGGGTAATAATATTTATGCATTTTTTATCTTAATCCTGCTTTGAAGCTGTACTCAGTGATTTGTTTACTCTTCAGTTTTGCTTGCTAACCACAGCTGTTTTTGGTGTTGCTGTTTCGCCTCTTTGGTTGATAGTGTTATTGTTGATCTGCCCTTATTATGTTACCACACAACAAAATACATTTTATACAGATATGTAGCTATGTATAAAATATAGATTTATCTGCACGTCAGCAACGTCAAATGTATATTCGACGAATATATTTGTAATATCTATAGCAAAGCGGGCAATACCATTCGACTTGTTAGTGTATGTGTAAGTTAGTTTATGCATTAATATGTATATGTAACAGTAGCTGTGCTCGTTGCATTGTTTGTGCATCGAATCTTGTGCAGCACAACTTCTACTTCGTTTGTTCTTGATGATTAATTGCTTTGTTTTTGGTTTATTTATGTAAGTGTGTGTGTGTGTGTGTGAGTTTGTCTGACTGTGCTTTATGAATATGAATTGTTTGCTAGAAATGTAATGACATAAACATGCACCAATGCAAACAGAAACAACAAACACACAGATACACACTTCTTCGCTAGAACACAAGTTTCAAATTTCGATACATTATAATTTTATGAGACATTGTTTATGTGTGCCTGTGCATGTATGTGTGAATGTGAGTATGATTGTGTCTTTATGATTGATGGCAACTGCTTCGATTGTTATTGTTGTCAGGATATTTGGGTCAGAAGTGCACAAGGATATTAGATAAAACTTAGAATTTGTTTATAGCTGTTGGAATTTATGTTAGTTTGTAAGCAAAAGACAACATATTCAGTAAGAAAAAAATTGTGAATTAAAATAAAGAAATTCAAGTTTTTTCAAATTATATTTTCTTACAATGATCACGTTTGCACTTAAGTGCTTATTGCTTTTTCCATTGTCATAGCGAAAAAGTTGAACTTTCCTGTTTAATGACTTTTTTCTGCCATGACTTCATTTATGTTTTTCACGAGTACAAACCTGTCTATTTTAAACATTATTCCTACGGCAAAAGAAAACTTTTTGCAAACAAGAAAATTTTTGCTTTAGAAGCTGCATTGCTCTCACGAAGACCTGCAAGGGAATGCAAGCGAAAACTAAAATTCTATCGACGTAAACTTTTATAGTTTAAATAGAGTTCGCTGCATGGCGAAGATGATAATTATATTAAAGCATAGACTTTTCTACGACGACAACGACGGAAAAGTCGCATCTTAATCCGAAGGTACTGCTTTGCACGAATGAATATGAACATGAATATGAATATGAATATGAATATGAATATAAATATGAATATGAATATGAATATGAATATGAATATGAATATGAATATGAATATGAATATGAATATGAATATGAATATGAATATGAATATGAATATGAATATGAATATGAATATGAATATGAATATGAATATGAATATGAATATGAATATGAATATGAATATGAATATGAATATGAATATGAATATGAATATGAATATGAATATGAATATGAATATGAATATGAATATGAATATGAATATGAATATGAATATGAATATGAATATGAATATGAATATGAATATGAATATGAATATGAATATGAATATGAATATGAATATGAATATGAATATGAATATGAATATGAATATGAATATGAATATGAATATGAATATGAATATGAATATGAATATGAATATGAATATGAATATGAATATGAATATGAATATGAATATGAATATGAATATGAATATGAATATGAATATGAATATGAATATGAATATGAATATGAATATGAATATGAATATGAATATGAATATGAATATGAATATGAATATGAATATGAATATGAATATGAATATGAATATGAATATGAATATGAATATGAATATGAATATGAATATGAATATGAATATGAATATGAATATGAATATGAATATGAATATGAATATGAATATGAATATGAATATGAATATGAATATGAATATGAATATGAATATGAATATGAATATGAATATGAATATGAATATGAATATGAATATGAATATGAATATGAATATGAATATGAATATGAATATGAATATGAATATGAATATGAATATGAATATGAATATGAATATGAATATGAATATGAATATGAATATGAATATGAATATGAATATGAATATGAATATGAATATGAATATGAATATGAATATGAATATGAATATGAATATGAATATGAATATGAATATGAATATGAATATGAATATGAATATGAATATGAATATGAATATGAATATGAATATGAATATGAATATGAATATGAATATGAATATGAATATGAATATGAATATGAATATGAATATGAATATGAATATGAATATGAATATGAATATGAATATGAATATGAATATGAATATGAATATGAATATGAATATGAATATGAATATGAATATGAATATGAATATGAATATGAATATGAATATGAATATGAATATGAATATGAATATGAATATGAATATGAATATGAATATGAATATGAATATGAATATGAATATGAATATGAATATGAATATGAATATGAATATGAATATGAATATGAATATGAATATGAATATGAATATGAATATGAATATGAATATGAATATGAATATGAATATGAATATGAATATGAATATGAATATGAATATGAATATGAATATGAATATGAACATGAATATGAATATGAATATGAATATGAATATGAATATGAATATGAATATGAATATGAATATGAATATGAATATGAATATGAATATGAATATGAATATGAATATGAATATGAATATGAATATGAATATGAATATGAATATGAATATGAATATGAATATGAATATGAATATGAATATGAATATGAATATGAATATGAATATGAATATGAATATGATTATGAATATGAATATGAATATGAATATGAATATGAATATGAACATGAATATGAATATATTGAAATTGAAATTGAAATTGAAATTGAAATTGAAATTGAAATTGAAATTGAAATTGAAATTGAAATTGAAATTGAAATTGAAATTGAAATTGAAATTGAAATTGAAATTGAAATTGAAATTGAAATTGAAATTGAAATTGAAATTGAAATTGAAATTGAAATTGAAATTGAAATTGAAATTGAAATTGAAATTGAAATTGAAATTGAAATTGAAATTGAAGTTGGAATTGATATTTAAATTAAAATTGAAATTGAAATTGAAATTGAAATTGAAATTGAAATTGAAATTGAAATTGAAATTGAAATTGAAATTGAAATTGAAATTGAAATTGAAATTGAAATTGAAATTGAAATTGAAATTGAAATTGAAATTGAAATTGAAATTGAAATTGAAATTGAAATTGAAATTGAAATTGAAATTGAAATTGAAATTGAAATTGAAATTGAAATTGAAATTGAAATTGAAATTGAAATTGAAATTGAAATTGAAATTGAAATTGAAATTGAAATTGAAATTGAAATTGAAATTGAAATTGAAATTGAAGTTGGAATTGATATTTAAATTAAAATTGAAATTGAAATTGAAATTGAAATTGAAATTGAAATTGAAATTGAAATTGAAATTGAAATTGAAATTGAAATTGAAATTGAAATTGAAATTGAAATTGAAATTGAAATTGAAATTGAAATTGAAATTGAAATTGAAATTCAAATTGAAATTGAAATTGAAATTGAAATTGAAATTGAAATTGAAATTGAAATTGAAATTGAAATTGAAATTGAAATTGAAATTGAAATTGAAATTGAAATTGAAATTGAAATTGAAATTGAAATTGAAATTGAAATTGAAATTGAAATTGAAATTGAAATTGAAATTGAAATTGAAATTGAAATTGAAATTGAAATTGAAATTGAAATTGAAATTGAAATTGAAATTGAAATTGAAGTTGAATTGAAAATTAAGTTGGAGTTTAAGTTGAAGTTGAACTTAGTTCAAGTTCAAGTTCATGTTCAAGTTTAAGTTCAAGTTAAATTTATGATGAAAATAAAATTTAAGTTGAAGTTGAGGTTGATGTGAAAATGAATTTTTAGGTGAAGTTCAAGTTGAGGTGGAGATTGAAATTGATTTTGAAATTAAACTTGAAATTGCAATTGGATTTGAAATTTTAATCGATACTGATATTGAATTTTTAACTTAACGTGAGTTTGGCATTGAATTTAGAAATGGAATTGGAAGTGGTATAGGGATAAAAGTATGAGAACAAATTGTCATCAATATGAGAATAAGACTTTACAAATATTTAGATGACTATGAATGTGAATGCAGATTTGAATTAATTTAAAAAAAATAGAACAAGGTTTTCTCATATTGTTTGCATCTTATTAGTTTCTATGTGTGGTAAAATTCATTTGTCAAGTGCAGCATTTATCAATTGACCATAATTGGAAAATTACAAACCAACACAGACAACACTAGGCAATGTCATCAACACCACCAGCAGCACTAACACAAACACAATTGCAGTCAATAAATTGTTTATTTATCATTAAATCAACTTAATACAGTTCGACAGTATCTCGCGAGCGCACCAATGCTGTCAAGTTGCACAAACAGTGCAACATCGACACTCTGGCTGACTGACTGACTGACTGACACACCCACACTTTGACATTTTGAGCTTGATTTGCTTTTATCGCACTTCCGCTGGTTGCCGTTTCCGGTCACTACGATATGCCAGTCATATAGCTAGCTGCCAGTCGGTGATAAAATCAAATTAACACTAACACTAACACTAACACAAACACAAACACAAACGTAAATGCCAGCAACAACAACAATGCCAGCAATTACCATGACAACAACATCATAACTAACTGCAACATCCAACAATTTGCTTTGATGTTAGTAAATTATTTCGAAATTGACATTTGACAGCTCTGAATGACAAATCATATTGCAGTGCACAAATAACAAAACATTAGCGCAATTTTACTGACGCCGTCACCACCAACACCACCAGCACCGTCAGCAAAGCCAGCACGTCACACTTTAATGTGTTGCATTGGCAACACTGGATGAGTGACGCAATTGATAAACGCGCATTAGCTGATTATGATGTGTCATAAAAGGTGGTTGTAGCTGGTGACTGAGTCCAGCGGACTGAACGATGATGGATTAAATGAATGAATATGAACGCATGATTACATTAAATAGAAAAACACAAACAGATACATGTTAGATAATGATGATATGGGTCTATGTTTGTGTGCGTGTGTTGGCGTGAGAGTGCTTGCTTTGAGTGACTTATGAGCAATTAATTTGGTTGGACAAAAAGGCATTTTATTTATGCCACAGAAAATTAATAATTTTCTTGCATTATTTATAAGCACTCAATTTCAATGAGGTAGATATCGCTTTAAATGAACAGAATTTTAGAGAATGTGGAATAAAAGAAAGCAAAAATATACATAAATATGTATATGTGAAGACTTCTTTATATTTAGACATGGCAGAATAAAATGCATAAAACTGCAGCTCATAACAGCACATAAGACTCGTACACATTATGTGCAAGAGATATTATATATATATAAATATTCATACACATACAAGTTCTTAAAACGACGCATATAAAGCAAATTTATAACACAAACGTGTGCTGCTTATTGATGACCAACCAGCTCACACAAATACAAACATAAAAAAACACACCTCTTAGTTTAACTAACAAACTCGTACAGATATCTACGGATGTTAGCAAAGACACTTACATACTTAGTTTTACATATGAATTCTTTTCATTTGATTTCCAAGAAAAGCTGCTGCAGCAAAATTAGAAAAACATATCCGTTTCCGCTTGACCATGCCGCAATGCCCAACGGCCAAGTCTTTCAATTGCAACTTTGCTAGTTTAATTTTATTCCTCCTCTACTTTTAATGTATTTTTTTTAATGCACGCTATAAAACTATATTGCTGAGTTGCTTTTGGTGTGCATGCATGTGTTGGTGTGTGTAGTAGTTATTGGATTTTATCAGTGAAGACGTCAGATTAACAGCGTCTTTATATTCCTATGTATTCGTGTGGTGGTCAATCAACTCTATCTATGATACATGTTTCCGACAAATACGCAAGCAAGTGATTTTATAGTTTTTATTTTAACACACAGCCACACATTTGTAGACACTCTTACATTTATACACGCACACACACATATTCACTCACATAGATACAAACAGCAAGTTACGACTGGAACGTGCCACTCGTTTATTGTGTGGGTTGGATTAAAATCTGAGCACGTGACTTTCTTGTGCAACTGCAGTCTGTACGTATCTGCACAGTTTAGCGTTTTAATACAAGTTAGCTTTGTCTATTTATATGTATGTGTGTTAGTAGTGTATGTTTGCAGACACGCTTTTCTTAACGCTGTGCTTGTTAATTTAACTTGTAATTAATTATGACATTTTGAGCGTCATAAAAGGAAAAACTTTTCTTAAATAAACTATTTTATAAAAAAGCCAATAACAATGATGAGGCACGTGAAGTTAGTTAAGTTTAATATAAATTTTGCTGTTGAACTAGATACTCTGTGTTACTCTGGTTTTCAGCAGTAGGATAAATATTAAAGAAAAACGTTCGAGCTTCTGTTGGTTGGATGTAGCGGTCTATAGTGTAACCATCTGTTACATTTACTCGGGACATCTCCCTAAATTTTGGCATGTTTTCCCGCGTCCTCAAATTACACCAAATATGCCTGATTCCGCAAGAAATTTGTTCTTCATAAGACAGAAGCTTCATAGGACAGAAATTGTTTAAAAATGCACCATTAACATTAAATGAAAAAAAAACAATTAATTCAAAATTCACACAAACACAATGTACAGCTTATAGTTACACAACTGGAATATTTATGCGTTGAATTCAACCTACCATTCCAGAGTGTTCTGAACTACTAAAAAACGCGCAACCTTGAAATGTTCCTAGCCCACGATTCTAGCGATTTTAAATCGTCAAACTATCTTTCTATCCAGTCTCCATCAACTTAAATCAGTTAAAAAACGAAAGTTGATTGTGCGACCATTTCTAAAAAAGTTAATTTTTTTTTTAAATTGGTTGAATGTATTGACATCTCAGAACTATAATCAAAATTTTTGATATTCTTCTTTAGCAAATTTCTTGTTGCTGTAACATACGAAGACTTACAACAAACAAACTATTTCTACTAAAATTTAAATTTTGTGTCGATTTGTGAATTTTTCTTTTTCAAATATTTAATGGAAAAAACCAATTCAATGCCGATTTTCGATTGGCAGTTTTTTTGGATTTGGATGTTCTGCGAATTTATTGATAAATAAGATAATGACAAATTTTTTGCCGAGGCAACAATCGCTAAAAGGCCATTGACACCCAATTTTTTAAAAAATAAAAAAAATTTTGGAATTTTTATGTTAGAGTTGCCAACTTTTTAAAAAAAAAATAATATTTTCTTTTAAATTTGCTTTTTAATAAACGTTTTTCAATAGCTTTGTACAGGTGCGCATACCTAGAGGCGCGCACCCAGGAAAAAATTATGAGGGGGGAGGGGGGCCGTTTATGTTTTTATTTTCAGACTTATATAAATTTGTTATTCATTAAATAATGTTAAGAAAACAATGCTTATTTTTCTTTTATTTTGGGCCATTGCACTTGGAATGTTCTCAATATTATTTTCTAGACCCTTACGAACACTCAACAGATTCAGATTCTTGATTTTTGTAGTCTGGTAACTCTAGTCAAATGGCAGCATTTCAAGGATACATCTAGTAGTCTCAGAAATTTGTATCTATTGCTTAACCATCCCCAATCAAAAGTATTGCAATATTTCTTACCCAAACTATTTCTATACAAATGGGTTTTCCAATGTGAAATGGGTTAATTGCATATGTTTTGAGTTTATGTAGCCTCAAGCCTTGCATATTAGGCCGGGTCAAGTTTTGTTTTCAAAAAATAGTAGGCGCGGAAAATGTTCTACGGAAAATTCTGACTATCTTTTCCCAAAAAAAAACACTAACAAGGAAAGGTCCCCACGAAATTTTCGCTGATTTTTGAAAGCGAGTTTGAAACTCTAAACCATCGATTGAGCACGTATAAAAAAATACGTCGACCTTAGATTTTTGTCTTCTATCACATATCCAAAAATTATTAAAATCGGAGACTGTCGCATGGAAACCTTTCCTTGTAAGCCTGAAATCGATTTAGAGCCTCCAGTTTTTCGTAAAAAAGTTTAAATATTTGTTTTGCTAAAAAATGTGGAGAAATTAAAACAAAGAACCAAAAAGTACTGTACTAAAGTAAAAATTTTAGTGGTTTCGAATATTAATTTCAAAAATATTAATTTATTTATAAATTTCATGTGTTTCACGTTTCAAAAAAAAATTTCATTCATCAACGTATTCAATTTTATATTGAGTTTAGTTAGTTTCTGTTTGTTACTTTTCTATAAAACTATTTGTTACTTTTACTTTATTTTGTTTTGTTTGTTCATTTCAAAACAATTCATATTCATAATTCAAATGAATTCATTTCTTTAATTTGTTTTTATTTTATCGCTTTTAATTTGAATTTGAATTAAAGAAATTTGTATTTTTTTTTATTTGACTTCGGTTTTTCACTAGATTCTTAATATAACCCCTTTGAAATTTTGATCAAATATGAAAATATTATAAAATTTTTCTTAAATGAGGACATTCCATGAAAACTAGGAAATTTTTACCTTAATAAAGATTTTTGGGATGTTTGTGTACTTTTTTTTCACATACTGAAAATAAAAACATATTCAAACTTTCTTTAAAACAAGTAAAGAAAGTCTAAAGTCGGTCTACGCCGACTATGAAATACCCTAAACCTACTTTTTCAATATACGATAATATTGTTGAAAATGGGTGGATGAAGCCCATACTTAATATGCATTTCAATTTTGATGAAAAATTTATACATACCAAGTTTTATTCCTGTAACTCACAGTTAATGCCTTTATTATGCTTTCGCTATGTGAGTTGGGCGTGTTCAATGACGGATTACTCACAATTTTTGAACACACCTTAGTTTTGGTATAAAATACATACATACCAAATTTGATCTCTCTATGGCAAACATAATCTTATTTATTCAGTTTTAACCTTTTTGGGTTGTATGGGAGGTGGGCGTGTCCGTGGGCGGATGACGTTCATGTTTCAAAACCATATTTTTTTTGTCATAAAAAACATATATGCCAAATGTTATCTCTGTAGGTTAAACAGAGGCTTATTTATTGTGTTTTCAATTTTTGGGTTGTATGGGAGGTGGGCGTGTCCGTGAGCGGGTGACACCCATTTTTCGAAAACTTCTTTGTGTTGATACAAAACACATACACACCAAATTTTATAGGTGTAGGTTAACTATGAGCTGAGTTATGCAGTTTTCAATTTTTGCGTTGTATTGGAGGTAGGCGTGTCAGTGGGCGGATTCCAAAAATATTCAATAGTGCAGATCCTTGGGTTCATGTGACCATGTGTACCAAGTTTCATCCAATTATTTTTACTCCTTCTTCTTATCCTGTGTATACGGACAACACACAGACGGACAGACGGACGGACGGACGGACGGACGGACGGACATGGATAGCTCGACTCACGTGGTGACGCTGATCAAGAATATATATACTTTTCTATACTGGACTCGATTCGTTCTGTGCGTTACAAACGTTTGCACAAAGTTAATATACCCTGACCTTTCAGGTTTAGGGTATAAAATGCGGAGGCTCGCAATAAATTTTACATTAAGGGTTTTATTGGTCCAACCTGTTCAGAATATTCCGTAGAATATTTTTCGCCGCTACCATTTTTTAGTTGTTTTTTTTGCTCACACAAATTGGCCCGCCCTAATATACATGCCTGTAAAATCTAATTATATTGTCGATTTGTCATGTTTTTGGTGGAAAAAGATATGGATGCGTTAGTTATGCCATCCTAAAACTTCTCCACTTTCATTACAGCTTTCAAAGTCGTTATTTGCTATTTCTGTTGCTCATCGTAAGTTAGTCGTTATTTGCTTTTGTACATAAGTTTTGTGAATTTTTTCCACAATACTTATGAGCCATTCATATTTATAAAACAAAAACAAATTGGCCATTTCAGCCCTTGAAAAGACTTTGACCGAACTTCTTATGATCAATTGTGTTGTGTGTGGTATTAAATGTTTGCACACAATTGACCGAGAACTGGACCTACAAGTCTTATGCCGACTCCAAACGGCTAAAGTTCATGTTCTCAAGAACCTTTACATGGCATTATTTACACTCTGAGTTTTGCCATTGTCTGCAGAGAGGTGGTGACCGATCAGGAAAATTTTTTATTGAAAAAACTTTACGCCGCGACTGGGGATGGAACTTGGGCTCCGAACATGCTAAGCCACACACTTGACGTGCATGCCACGGTCGTCACCATTCATATTCCTCTGGTCATTTTTCGTAGCATACAGAAAATGTTTTATTGTTTCATAAAACTTTTACACAGACCAGACCTCTAAATGAATCATTCATTTGAAGATTGAATCACGAAACAAGGATTGAATTCATTTTAGCCTTAAATCCTTTAGATTTAATTCAGAATGCATTCATATTCATACACTAAGGGAAAAAGTTATGTAGTCAGTACAGAGACAGCTATGTAAAATCTATTCACTGCAACTTGTATGAGAACGCAACAAGACCAGTATTTACTGAGTAAAGGGAGCGTGTACTGACTACATATCAATTTATTCACTTTTTAAAATGAATAAAAAATGTATTCAATACATCATGTTATGTGTTGAGTACATAGCAGACTTCAATAGATACAAGAAACGTGTACTCAATCAACGTGTTATGTAATTTTTTACAAAAACTTTACTCAATATATAAAATATAGACTCAGTACACGTCCCCCTTTATACGATTGAAGTGACACATTTATTCAGTACATAAAATATGGACTCAGTACACGTATCTGTTGCACATCGGCAAACGATTTTGCTGTTTTATGTCATTCGGTTCTTGATTTTCAAATAAGCAATACCTCTAAAGTCTGTAGAAAATCAGAGCGGGAATGAGGTTATCCACTGTACTTTAGAACAAAAGCGATGATTCGATAAGAAATAAATGGCTGGGTTTCTATAAGTAGTTGGCAATTATTTTGTGGAATCTAGTCATTTCTTTATTAAGTTATTTATTGCATGTGTTGAGAGGGTGATTTACGCACAGATATTATGTATGAACTCATTGCATAAAATTATGTTTTTAACATATGTAATGAGTAAATGATGTATGTACTCATTATATAAATGTATGCACTAAAAATATGTAATGAGTAAATTATGTATGTTCTCATTACATAAAATTATGCATTTAAAATATGTAATGAGTAAATAATGTATGTACTCATTGCATAAAATTATGTACTCCAAATATGTAATGAGTAAATTATGTATGTACTGAGTCAATAATCTATGTAATACGTACATAAGATCTTTACTCATTACATAAAATTATTTGTAACAGTTTGCGATGAGTACAGTGTGCATGTACTCACCACATTCATCTATGAATTTACGACACATATTTATGCGTTGAGTACAAAGCATTATGTAGTCAATAGAGATTTCAACATGTACTCAATACATGAAAAATGTAAAATTTTTGTGTGCAGAAAACTATGCGATGAGTACAGAAATTTATGTATTGAGTCCATAGGTTTTTCCCTCTGTGTAGGTGATTGCTTTAAGTTGATATTGAATTAATTTCGGGTCAATCATACACTCTAAAAAGTAAAGCGTATTTTAAGGACTGCCTTTAAATCAACTTGTGCCTGAATTTAAGCATGTTTTGAATTTTAGTATTCTAAATGCTTAAAAACCCAAAGAAACATATTTAAAGTCAGCTTTTTGAAGTTGATTTTAAGACAAGCCAGCTTAATTTAAACAAATGTATTGGTTTTTGTTTTAAAAATGTCTACAATTCATCATATGAGTCTTAATTTAAGATAGCTTGCATTGCTATTCAGGCCAGTTTGTTTACGATAAGGGCTGAAATTCAGCGAAGGTAAGGCTGCATTTACCATTTAACTGCTTTTAAGTCAGACATCATTGAATGCTGTTTTACAGTATAAAAAGGCAAAAGTGATTTCAGAAAAAGCAGCTTATTTTAAGACAATTTTTCACCTAATATTAAGATTTACTTTTTACAGTGTGTTGATTTAAATTTCGAATGCAATCATTTGATTAAAATCAGAAAATCTTTCAATTATTTGATTTCGATCAAAAATTATTTCAATCATTTGATTTAAATCACAAAATAAATTAATTTTCTTATAAAAAAATTTAAATTGTTCTTCTTAAATTTTACAATTTTGTGACTTTAATATAATAGCGACTGAATCTAAAATTAGATATGTGTTTATCGCACGATATATCTGATATTTAAGTATATATATTATCTTTGAACGGTGAGTATTTAAGGTTGTAGGTATGCCCTAAAGTATTACTCAAAAATGTTTCATGGTCTCGAACAAGATTTCATATTTATGGCTTCTTGAAGATGAATAACAAAACTTGCCCCGATATAATAACAAAAAAAAAAAAAAAAAACGGGACTGCGAATTTGAATTATATTTTAAACAATTTTGTTTTCTCTGGTCCAAACCTTGCAAACCTGTGTTAAACAGAGTCAAAACTAAACAACCTCGATATTAAAGTTGTCATCTATAAAACTTCATATGAGCCTACTAGAAGGGCTCTTAATACCCGTTACCTTCACATGTCAGCAGTATATGTTGATAAATGATGACTATGCTTTCCAGTAAAGTTAGTTCAGACCTGCTTGTATGATTTTTACCTTAAAACAACTAAAACTAGATGCTGATGCCAAAAAGGAACTCTTTCACTTTTCTTGTGGTTTCTAGTTTTGAACCGAGACCTAGCTATATTTAAAAAAGATTATGTGGACGTGAGTGGATATGACAAAGACAAAGTAGTCATTGTAAGAGTGAACTTTGAGAATATAGCCAGTATCTGACGTCCTGCAGGCAGCACTCATCATCGGTGTAACGATACTGAGTTGGTGTAGCATTGAATGTCTCTCTGTAAATTCAAAAAAGATAGTTATGATGTCTCTTACAAAATTACGTAAATTTTCATCTATGTTTTTAAGGAAGAAAATAGTTTTCTTTCAACTTTAATTAATATGCAGTGTTAATTAGACTTAACTAATTAGAAGTAACTGTTTATCAAAAGCGATTTAAAATTAAGTCAAATTCTACAGAAATCAAAAGCATCTTGAGTTACATATGCAAAAGCAACAACAAAAAATATATTTTTATTACACTCAAAGGATGCAACGCTTGCTCCATATAATCTTCTACCTAGAAACAAGAAACAAGTTGTTTAAATATTCATTTTAATTGGGCAATTTAAGGATATAGAACAACTACATTTTAATTATAAGAATATTTTATGTGTATATATATGTATATATATGTGTGTATGCATGTTTGTGTGTTTGATTAACTTAAATCCCAATGGTTGTGGAGAAATATTAATATATGTCTTTATGAAGATTACAATAATTTGCTGCCTTATGTTTAATATTCATGAGTGCGCGCTTGTATTTAATTTTTAATTTTTAAACAACTACAAACAAAAAGCACACGAAAAAATAACACACACACACACACACACACACACACACATATAACTCATTTAATCATACTCGTTCTTATGCACACTTTGTTTATGTGGCACTCTTTGTGCGAAATGCCCACAAGCACATTTGTAAAATTGTATTTTTAGTGTTGCCAACATGGCTCGATTTTACAGCAACCTTCTCACTTAAACATATTAACTGAGAGCGCATTTCTACATTTATATTTGTTTCTACAAGTGTGTGTGCCGCCGCCGTCGATTTGCCCCAAACCAGCAGCCAATTCAGTCGTAAACATTTTCGACAAACATTTATGTGCACAAACAACAACAACAACAACAATAAAAACTTGCCATAGAGTGTAGCGTGTATGGCGTGCATCACGTTAAGCACGTTATAAACTAACACACAATACAAGGACGCGTCGGTGTAGCATATTATTACATTTTAGCATCCTGTGAATGCTGTGTTTTTGGCCCCCACGAAAAGTACGCCTGTTCATGCCTATGTTTTTATACTCTTTCTGCTGCTTATTCTTGTTCTTCTTCTACTTATGCTTCTTCTACTGCCCTCATTTGGCATGAACCAAAATTACATTTCGAGGGTAATGAAAAATTTAACATGGCTTTCACAAAAATACCAGAGCAAAATAAAAAAGAAAAAACACAAAAAAATAAATGCCACAAAAATCTGTTAAAGTTTTTCTTTTTGTTTTTCTGTTTTTTTTTTTTATTATTATTTTGTTATTGTTGTTGCTTAGCTAAACTGGCATGTTGTTGTTGTTGTACGCACGGGTGCAACATTGAAAGGTTATCCTTAAGCTCTTTAGTACACCTTGGTTAGGGTTAGCTCAGGCTGTATTTCATGTAGTTTGTATGCTACATATATTTACATAAACATATTTATAAGTGTGCAAGTGTTTGTGCTTATGTGTTAGTGTTAGTGTTTGTGTTTGCCATGGTCGCGTATGTAATGTAAATAAAATGAAGCAAACAACATGTAACACACTCACATATTAAAATATTTATAGTGCTTGTGTTTGCATGTCATGAGCATAAGCATGGATGTGTGTGTATGTGTGTTTGTGTTTATAAGTGTTGGTGTCTTCAAATGAGTATTTGCTTGTTTACGTTAGTACGTGTACCTGCGCTTGTAGCTCATACATTTAAATTTTTTTAAAAAAAACATACCGGCTACATTTGTTGTCAGCAATACAAAAACGTGCCACTTTTATGAACTCTGCCATTTCTTTGCAAATATAGTGCTATATGGCAACTCTATAAAGTGTAGAGTCAACTACATCATGCCACAAATTTTGAATTTTTTTATGTGAATATCTGAACAAAAATTGAAGAGTATGCAAAACTATAGCTAATACTTGGCGGAACTGTGTACTGAAGTGTATGGAAGTGTACAGAAGAACATAATTTTTTTTAAGGTTTTCCTTGAAACGAGAATTGGTTTAGAAAATTAAATAATTTTTGATAAAAAACATTATTAAAAAATAACCGATTTATGCCCGAGAACAAGTGATCGATTTATGCATAGAAACTCATACGTCATTTCATTCATTTTTCTCTTCATAACCACCAGCGTTTTCCAACACGAACAAGTCGTGTTTAAAAAATGTGTGTTCATTTTTGTCTTCATGAAGACCATGACAACAACAAATGTTGCACTCAGAAAAAAGTGTCTCGGAATATGATAAAAAAGGCATCATATTTAGAGAAAAATGGTATAGACTTTGCTCCAGAGAATGCTATTCTCTAATTGCGATACTTAAAATTCTCTAAAAATGATAAAAAGGTTCCATGAAATAGAAAAATATATCGGTTTTAGAGAAAAATACTTTTTTTTTTGAGAAAATATTTGTTGTTATTGAAGAAAATACTTCTCATAGTGAATTTTTTATCAAAATAAAAGAAAAGTTTTTCATTTTCAATAAAATTTCTCTATAAATGAGAAATTTTTTGTGCGAGAAAAATACTTATCATTATTAGAGACATTGAAATATTTCCATTTCCTAGAAGTAAAGAAATATTTCTTCGAAAATGTGAAAATTTATTCTAATTGAAAAAAATTTTATTTGAAAAAGAGAAAATTGCTATTATCAAAAATAGAGAAATTTTTTACCGGAGCAAGGTATGTGTTTTTTTTTCAGTGTGGTGAACAACACGAAGATTTTAATGCCAACACATGTTTGAGATGGGATAACATCGAACCGTTGAGTTCGATCTTACTTTGTGTACATGAAGCGCAAGCAAGTTTCAAAAGAATGCATGAAGAATTTTCGAAAGTAAAAAAAGTCTAAAGTCGGTCTAGGCCGACTACGAAATACCCTAAACCTACTTTTCCAAAAAAAAAAAATTATTGAAAATGTGTGTGTCCGTGGGCAGATAAAGCCTTTATTTTATATACATTTAAATGTTGATGAAAAATGTACACATACCAAATTGTTTTCCTGTAGCTCACAGTAAATGCTTTTATTGTGCTTTCGCTATGGGTTCATGGGCGGATAACTCCCAATTTTTGAACACACCTTAGTTTTGGAATAATATACATAGTAATATACATAGAAATATATAATATTTCATTTGTCATAAAAAACAAAACAAAGATGGTTTTGAAAAATGAACATCATCCACCCACGGACACGCCTACCTCTCATACAACGCTTTGGTCACGATACATTGAATGACCTGCTCGGTAGGTCGATTATGACAACCATTAAATTGCCGTTATGATCGAATTTCGCTCAGAGTAAGACTTTTAATAATAAAATTAAAAGATTTACAGGAGCTGTTAGTCTATTCATGGTGAAATGGCAAACTTTACTCAACATTTTTGGCTTTGCCACCAGTCACGCGTGAGTTGTCAAAAAATTACACTGAAAAAACTAATAGCAAAAAATCACCCTTTATTAAGAAAAAAAAAATATAAATAAACATATTTGTTTGACTATTGTTGAAGCTTATTGCTGTGATATGAAGCCTTTGAAAAAAATAAATATGTGGCTTGCCTTGTGGCTACCTAAAGATTGAACAAGGAAACATTAGTGCAGCTATAGGACGCATTAACCGCTACATCACATCCGCTTTAATAACGTAAAACTGTTTTCATTTATGAGCTCGACATTTGACAAAACCCCTTCCAAAAAAAATTCCTGGTTGCACCCCTGGCTATGTGTGTGTCTGTTGTTGGTTATTTTAATTTCGTAATATAGGTTTCCAATTGTGTTTTTTTTTTCTTATAATGTCGCTAGGGTTCGAATCACATGATGGGGCATTGACAAAAATATTTGTTTTTATACCCTAAACCTGAAAGGTCAGGGTATATTAACTTTGTGCAAACGTTTGTAACGCATAGAACGAAGCGAGTCCGGTATAGAAAAGTATATATATTCTTGATCAGCGTCACCACGAGAGTCGAGCTATCTATGTCCGTCCGTCCGTCCGTCCGTCTGTCCGTCTGTGTGTTGTCCGTATACACAGGATAAGAAGAAGGAGTTGAGATAATTAAATGAAACTTGGTACACATGGTCACATAGACCCAAGAATCTGCACTATTGAATATTTTTGGAATCCACCCACAGACACGCCTACCCCCCATACAACGCAAAAATTGAAAACTGCATAACTCAGCTCATAATTAACCTACAACAATTAACTTTGGTATGTATGCATTTTGTATCAACACAAAGATGTTTTCGAAAAATGGGTGTCATTTGCTCAAGGACACGCCCACCTCCCATACAACCCAAAAATTGAAAACGCAATAACTAAGCCTCTGTTTAACCTACAAAAATAAAATTTGGTACGTATGTTTTTTATAATTAAACAAAGATGATTTTGAAAAATTGACGTCATCCGCTCACGGACACGCCTACCTACCATACAACGCAAAAATTGAAAACTGCATAAATAAGCTCATAGTTAACCTACAACAGTTAAATTTGGTGTATATGTGTTTTGTTTCAACAAAAAGATGTTTTCGAAAAATGGGTGTCATCCGCTCACGGACACGCCCACCTCCAATACAACCCAAAACTTGGAAACGCAATAAATAAGCCTCTGTTTAACCTACAGAGATAAAACTTGGCACGTATGTTTTTTATGACCAAACAGAGATGGGTTTGCAAAATGGACGTCATCCGCCTACGGACACGCCTACCTCCCATACAACCCAAAAAGTTTAAAACTCAATAAATAAGATTATGTTTGTCATAGAGAGATCAAATTGGGTATTAGACCGTCTCGCCTTATAGGCGAAAACAAAAAATGTCGCCGCACACCATCTTATCTGAAGCATTATTGAAAGGAGGTTTCGAAAAAAAAATTTTTTTTTTTTTTGACCGAACGTAGGTGTCGCGCATCGACATATTTCGTTATAACTTCGGTATTTAATGTCCGATTTGAAAGAATTGTATGTTATTGTTTTTGTCTCAGGAAGACCTATTTTTTGTTTTTAAGACTCATTGACCTCAGTTGACCCCTTATAGTACTGACGCACCGGACCTCAGTTTCTACCATCTTAACGTACCATTTTGGTTTCAGAAATGGAAATCCCATAAAAAATCTTTACTCTTTTATGAAAGAAATTGTTCGCTATTTTCACTAGAAATATTCTTAAAATTGTTTTATTTAATGTTTTTGCAAATTTTAAATTTTTTTGGTATATTGAATTATTTTTATAAAATATTCACCGAAAATGTCCTTACACCGAGAAAAAAACCATAGTAAAATATCTTAGATGGCTTTTGTGTATAATAAATGTACTGAATGAAATTACTATCTATAATAACAAAAGTTTTTGTTGTGAGCTGAAAATGGTTTTAAAATGAAAAATTTGACCAGGTCTTAAACCAGACCAATCCCTTAGGTAAAATAACATGAATTTTTTTGTTAATTTTTCTTAAGTTTTTTTCTAGGTGTATCCGAATCATTTTGCAATTGTTGCCGTTATTTTAAACTTCGACAAACCTTTAAGATTAACAGCACGATCTTAAAGAATAGTCCAGAAAGTTTAATACGAAGGAAGTTTTTTGCAGGCCTTAATTGCATTACTTAAGAATTGTACATTAAGATGCTTTTTTCAGATGTGAACGTTTTCGGTGGATATTTTATAAAAATAATACGATATGACAAAAAATTTAAAAATTTGCAAAAAAAATTAAAACAAAAATTTTTTCATATTTCTAGTGGAAATAGCGAAAAAATTGTTTTGTAAAAGTTTAATGATTTTTTACGAGCTTTCCAATTCTGATACTAAAATGTTACGTTAAGATGGTAGAAACTGGGGTTCGGTGGGTCAGTACTATAAGGGGTCAGCTGAGGTCAATGAGTTTCAGAAAGCAAAAATAGGTATTCTTAAGACAAAAACAAAAACATATCGTTCTTCAAGATCGAACGGTAAATAACGAAGTTATAAAGAAATATGTCGATGCGCGACCCTACGTTCGGTCAAAAAAAAAAAAAAAAATTTTTTTTCGAAACTTTATTTCAATAACGCTTTAGATTAGCTGATGTGCGGCGAAATTTATTTTTTCGTTACGGTCTATTGGGTATGTATGTATTTTATACCAAAACTAAGGTGTGTTCAAAAATTGGTAGTAGTCCGTCCATTAATACGCACACCTCCCATAGCGAAAGCACAATAAAGGCATTAACTGTGAACTACAGGAATAAAACTTGGTATGTGTAAATTTTTCATCAACATTTAAATGCATATAAAATATAGGCTAATATTATTTTTTTTTGGAAGAGTAGGTTTAGGGGATTTCATAGTCGGCCTAGACCGACTTTAGACTTTCTTTACTTGTTTAAATATTAATTTTCCCTTTTTATAGTTACATTTTTGCTTGAAAGTTTATTTTTTTTAATAATGACTTTAATAATTATAATTAAGAAAAATAATCATTTAAACTTATTATTTTTACTACATATTTCTATAAGCTAAGAAGACGTAAGCTATGTTCGAACTCAACGACTAAAAAAGCATTCATTATTTATTTATTATGTTTATCTTTTTTTTTTTTAGAAGTACAAATAATTATTACAGCTTAAACAAATTTGTAACGCGACATTATAATGAGAGTGTTACAGGTACACTGTGCAGCGTGTTCACAAACAATGCTCATGCTTTAATATTTATTCAACAAATTTACACACGTTGTATGCATTATTTTCACTACAACTGTAGCGTTGATTAAAATATGAAAAAAGCAATAATAAAAACAAAAAAGAAATGCAGTTTGCCTGTCAGTCAAAACGTGCTCATATGTACCGCACCACATGACCGCAGGGGTCCCAGGATTCGGTATATTTCGGCAAACAGCAGTCGGCACGCAATACAAACACAACCGCAAACTTATTTAAAATGAGAAATGAATAAAATACACATACTTGTAGCATTGTTTATATTTTTCATATTCTGCTCTTGTACATGAGAGTGGCATGCGTGGGCGTAAAATGGTTTTTGTTTTCTTAGCATTTTACGTTGAAATGATTTTGAGTTTTTCATTATTTCTGTGTAACTGACTAACAACATTATGTACTTTTCTGCAATAAAAGTTACATATACATACATAAAATTCAAGTTTAAAGCAATACTTAAAATACAAAAATGGCCAACAAAAATTTGCAAAAGTCCTTTGAATACCCAGAGGAAAAATTATGCAATATTCACACTTTTGCCAGCTTTTCGGTTGCCGGCTAGCTTTCGGTTGGCAGTAATTAAGGTAAAGAGTAGCTCTTGAGCGAGGCTCTGATGACCGTCATTTCTGCTCTAATGACATTCGTTTTAAAAGCGTTTAATTGAAATTGATGTTAAGCCTACACAAACCTTATCAACTAGCTGCTCTATAACATCTTTCTTTACTCGGGGGTATCATCATAATGAGACAGTGTTGCTACAGCTGCGTTGTTTTGACTTTTGCCAAAAATCCTTATTAATTATATGCTCACAAATAAGCTGCTCATTTCAGCTAGTTTGTTATATTAATGATTGTATTTTGTATTTTGTTGTAACAAATGTATAGAAACTTGAATGCTTTCAACGAATGTTGTTTACCTTAATAGCAGAGATATCCTTGTTAGCGTGAACGAATGATGCTGCAAAATAAACTGGCTTCAATATATCTGCAGAATTTAAAGCGTTTGCAAACAGCAACAATGGAATGAGAGCTAATGATAATCATCATAATTTCCGCTTCAACAACAACAACAACAACAACAACAATAGCATTAACAATTCTATTTAAGTTGCGCCTGTTAACTGCTGCTGCTGCTGTTGTTGTTATTGCTGCCGCTGGTTATCCTTTTCCATAATTAGGCACTTAAAAATTTTTACTCGTCGTCGTGCTCATCGTCATCGTTCAAGCGTTGCGGCATTTCCACCATGTTGACCATGAATAAATGAGGCCAATTGAAGCATACTTTAAGGCACAGAAGCCAGCTGTACGCGGCTATGCTGCACATCTCGAGCAACAATTAAAAATCTTAGAAATAGAAAAATGAAAAAAAATAAAATAAAATATTACAAACCTAGTTTATACGAAAATAAGGCAGTAACAAAAAAAAAATTCAAACTCAAGGATGCACATAGAGTGTGCTCATCGCTCAACGCTCGATAGCGCTCTGCACAAGCATCACTTATACAAGCCAGCAAAATGAAAAAAAAAAAAAAAAAAATATAAAAAAATTTTAAAATTTACAACAGCCATTCCGACGAATTCTATACGACTTTTTCGTTTTTTTTTTTATGTTTTATTTTATTTTATTTTTCCTATTTTATTCAAATTTTTTTGTATTAGGTACTTAACTCAGCTGGGTACTTAACTAGGCTAGAAACGACGTCGTCATGCTTCTCAACAACGTCGAGATGTTGACTGATTTTAGCGCGCCAGCTGGACGTATGCGACGACTAAGCGAAGCAGGTCAGAAGGCCAAGAGTTGCAGCTGGTAAGAAAGTAAAAAATACAGCATAGAGCAAAAAAAGAAGAAGAAGATGTTTGCCAACCAGTCAAATACAATACCGAAAAATATGAAGCTGAAGATGAAGCAAAATGAAAATGATGAGCTCTTGACGATGCATAGTAGACAAGACAAAAGGAATAGAGCAGCAGCATATTATACATCTTCTTCTTATTATGTTCCTGCTGCTGCTGCTGCTGCTGACAGAGTTAATCAGTAGTATGGCGCTGAAAAATATGTTTCCTTTTTTTTTTTTCTAAACTTGCTTTGCCTGGCCTGCTTCTAACTGCGCGCAAAAAGTCAATTTAGTGTTAATTAGCTAGAAAAATATTCATTTTTCTGTTGCTGTGTGCTTTGCTTTTTTTTCTAAATATTGCTATTCTGCTTTGTCGGCTATATGTTTTCTACTGCTTTTAACTTTGTCAGTCAGTGAGTGAGTGACTTGAGCTCAGCTCATCAACATGCTATGCAGGACATCATTTTTATGCACATTTCAAGTGGCTGTATTCTAGTTGATTTGCTTAAAGATTCGCAGATAATTTTGTCTTCGTCTAGAGTGGATTTAATTTTTACTGTTTATGTATCACTTAAGCTATTCTATTGAGATCGTTTTTTAATGATTCTCATGAAATGACTTTTAAAAGAAACTTACGGAACAAAGAAACAAATTATATTAAGATAATTATTAGGATTAGACTTTATAAGCACAAGACGTTAAAAAAACTTTGAGCTTTAAATGTTCAAGTGACATAATTAATTTTAATTAATATCTTTTGAGTTTTTATCAAAAAATATTAAATATTAAAATTTAAGGTAAATTAAAACACTTATATTTTGCGTAAAAATTTATTTGCATGATTTTTAGTTTAAAATTCTCGTTATTTTTAGCAGATTAACACTCTGAATTTTATATAAATAGACAATTATATAAGATAAAATAAAATTGCAAAATATGCAGACTTAAACATGAAAATATATTGAAATACCACTCAAACGTTCTACAGTTAAGACCTACTTCTTTTTGATTTCAAGTCTAGAAATCTTTTTTGTCAAATAAACACTCTGTCAAATAAAAACAAAAATAACAATGTGCCTACAACGGGTTCGACCAAAAAACTTTACGAGTAACAACGTTTTGAATTATAACTTTTTTTTAGAAGGACTATTATTGCCTCATTTTGCACATTCTTATAGTGTATAAACCTGGACTATTACTTTTAAGGTATAAGATTTTTAAATTTTAGTAAAACATTTTAACCCTCTATACGGTTGACAGAGTAACAGGTCAAAAAATACCCATAAAACCCATATAGAATTGGTTAAAATGTCCCATTAAATTATTTGTCATTAAATTCCACAATCAGCCTCTGAATACACCAAATCTTAAAACTCAACTTGAACGCCAAAAATAAGTGAAAATTTAAAATTTGCTTCAAAAAGCAATTTGTTTTTTGTAGTATTTTTTTAAACATTATAGAAATATCAATGTTAATAGTAATAAAAAAAAATTCCTTGGTATATAGCTGTGTTAAAATAAAACTATATGCCTGATAAAAACAACTGCATGTTCTTGTTCGTAAATAGGTTTTGCTACACTTAATTTATCGTTAACAACATCTCAGTAGACTGACAAATGCAGGTATTAGGTTCGTATCTCGACTGTGTAAGTCAGTAGCGTAGATATGTGGGTGGTCCTCAGGTCCGGACTCCTCCCATAGTGATTTTCGAAAGAATTTTGTGATTAGAATATACTTTAGATGATAACTTTGTCAAAAAACAAATTACTGATTTTTTATAAAATTCTTTAATGGAAGCATCGTAACACATATGAGTTTTCAAAGTCACTTAGGGCCGTTTTGTTCACAGAAGGATAAATTTATCTCCGAGATAATTATATTTTTTCATTTGTTCATAGTGAGTTAAGGCTTTTATCTCCTGAGTCGGAGATAAAAATGGCGGCGAGATATTCTAACCCCTGAAATATATATAACTCACTCTTATCACTCTCATTTTATAATATTTTTCATCATGATAGAATAATTTTACCAGGTAGTGTTGACAAATGTTGATTCTCTCAGCTACAAGTAAACGACCTCTTGTCAAAAACAGCTGTTCGTTGTTATATTCGTTGGCCACATTCAGCTGTGTCAACTGTTGTGACAGCAATACATCGGGGAGCGCTATTATCAGTATTGAAGTTTCAGAAAAGTTGTCAAGTTAATGAAATATCAAGCTTTGTATCAAATACGAATAGAAATTTTACCGACAAATTAAAAATTTTCTATTTTTAAATGCATTTTAATGCGCAACTTCATATTTATGTGCATCAAGTTTTGACTTTTGATTGTGAGCGCTCTCTTTCTTGTTATGTTTTTTGACAAAAGTCCGTTTCCAACAGAAACGTCAATACTACCTTGGAGTTATTAGGTCTGTTCCCGTACTCTAAAGTTTTAGTCCAATTTACCAGTTTTCACCTGTTTTAGTCCAAGAAGCGTTCCCTTACTCGAAAAAATGGTAAAAGAGAGTGCAATTGAGAGAGTAAAACATTTTCCCTCCTTGTCAAAAGTTGCAAGTTTTAGTCCGAGAAATTTCTTCGGGTAAAAATGGTAAAAGTGTCAAATAGCTTAAAATCAGCTGTTTTCAAGTTAGCAAAGAAATTGCGATACATCAAAACTTCTTTGAAACTATTAAAATGGAAACCAGAAACATTGGAAAATGTGCAAAAACTAATTTAAATGCTAAACATTAGAATTACTTTCAATATTATTAAAAATCTCAAGCATTTCGTTTGCACTGCCGATGTTCCATATCAAGACAAAGCTGGACAAACATTCTTATTTGACAGTTTTTACAATTTTAGTCCAAAAAGCGTTTCCGTACTTTTTTGTGGGTTTCTCTACTCTCGAGAGATTTTTTCTTACTCTCAGACTTTTGACAGTTTTACCATTTTTAGTCCAAAAAGTACGGGAACAGACCTATTATATCATGATTTTTCATTAAAAAAATAATTTTGAGAGTATTCTTCATTCTGATTGGTCGATATCATGATAGAATAACAAGGTAGGCGCATATTGGAGAGAAAGTGAGCTAGATGTCAAAACTCAGCTGTTCGAATTTAAGTTTTCTAATTGTTGTTGTTGCCTTTTCGCTTGACGTTTATAGCACCTCACAGCTTTGTTAGTGTAAAATTAGACATTTGAGCAGCCGTAAAAATATGAGCCTACCTTATTATTCTGTCATGGTCGATATGAAAAATAAAATTGAACATTCTCTGAGCAACAAAATAAATGAAAAAAAAAAAAATAATATAAATTCCTGAATTTTGTTGTTCATCGCAACTGCGCTGCGGAAGTACTAAATTTTATTTTCAAAATCAACCAATCAAAATTGAAAAAAAAAATTATGTGAGAATATAATTTGTCAGCCGGAATTTCACTTCACAAATTTTTTCTTAAGGAAAATAATTTTTTTTTATGTAATTTGTTTCTATTTTCTCTCCCAAGCTCCAGGTTGATACAGATCGTCAGTGTAACACCGTACCTTTGCGATTATTTGTTCTGAATGTTTTGCATTTAAATATATAGCTTAAAAAAAAGGATTTAAAGCTACGACTGCGATATTCTGTGACGCAAAACAGGTTTCGTTATAACATAATAAAGTTTATCGGTGGTTTTTGAAGTACTGTGAAGAAAACAGCAAAAAAACACACAGTAAATAACATAAAGTTCAGCAAATAGTACAAAAAGAGCAAGAAATTACGCTCCCAGACTTTTTCTAGCTCAAATGTTTTTCTCAAAGTTATGCTCTTGGCATAAATCAGGAATTAAAATGTGAACAAAACCAATTTTTATCTCGCAATTTATACGCTTGGAATAAAATTAACCTAGAGATAGTTATCCCCGAGCTAAATCATACTTATGCCTCTTGTCAACAAAACGAGGCTAAATAGTTTAGGGACATTCTTCGGAGATTTTGGTGAAACTGGACGAAAAACCAGTGCTTTAAATAAACGCGATAACATTTCACCTGCACCTTTCACCTTTACTACACCTTTCACCTTTACTACATTTGCAAAATTTAAAACAACCGTGTTTCATATTCAACTATAAACTCCGTTTTTTTATAATTTTTTTTTTATTATTTCTTTGGATAACAAAAAAAAACGCTATTTGAGATTGAAGTAGAAAATTCTGTGCAGACCAGATCTCAAGTTCTTTTTCGCAGATCTTATTTTTAGTACCCATTCTCTAGGAAAGTTCGTGGGGAGTGAAAAAATTGATACTTTTGAAAATTCCATACACTTGATGGGTACTCTACATACTTGTTATACTTTTTGAACATATTAACTAAACTTAGCGTATGACAGGTCATTACTTTTTTACGAACCCCTCCCAGAACCAAAAGCTATCTCGCCACTGGTGTAAGCATCAACATTTTAATTTAACTCCAATTCTATGTTTCATTGCCTACTTGAACAGAAACAACCTCCGAAATATGTTGACATTTACATAACTCAAAAATAAAAATGTTGTCTTAAATGAATATTAAATTTCTAGGTATTTAAAAAAAAAATATTTTAAATAAAAAAATGTTTGCTGTTCTCATTGGGGATTGAACCTGAGAAAATTGAGTGCTTAATGCGAATGCCAACAAGCTTGAACGTCGAAAATATTGATTGAATTTCATGGAAAAGTCTTCATTCGTAGCAAAATTATATCATTTTAGAATTTAAGCCAAATACCAAAATAAATAATTGATTTTTAAAATATTAACATATATGTGCCGTTTCTACTCTTAAGGGGACGTGACACCTTCAAACATTTTTTTATTTTAATATTTTAAAATGCGTATAAGTTGAATAGAAAATAAGATATCATTTTGAAAAATTAATTATATATTTTTTTTTTTTTTGTAAAAAAACTACGCAAAAAAATTTTTTTTTATTATTTTAATCACAAATATTGCTGCAGGAATTTTTTTAAAAAATCATTAAAAAAATCTTGGCGGGCTTGATAAAAAAAAACTACTCGACCGTTCGAAATTTAAGCATGTTGTTTTACACTTGTCGATGCATGGAATACGGACAAACAAATCGGTTCTATAGTTTTTGAGTTTTTGGCCAATTTTGTCCAAAAATCCTGACAATTTTCGAAAAAACGCCGCCATTTTGTTATTTTTTTTTTGGTTTCTTTCGGTTTTGATGCTGATAAAAACGCCGTTCTTTGTTTTCGTTTCCGATGTCCCAATGAGTTTAATCACGCCCGTCATGGTTTTTTGATGTTTTGTAAAATAGTTCCAGTAGCCATACGTGTAAATAAAAAAATTAAAAAAAATTTTTTTTTGTAATCGTTTTACTAAAAAATATATATATAATTTTTCAAAATGATATCTTGTTTTTTCTTCAACTTATAGGTATTTTAAAACATTAAAATAAATTTTTTTTGAAGGTGTTACGTCCCCTTAAGTGACAATGCATAATAAATAATTATATAATTTTTAACATAGTTTCAAAACAATTAAATAGTTATTCTAATGAAGTATGTGTCTTATATATATAATAGCTGAAAGTCTTCCTTAATAATTAGGTGCTTTATTTACTCTCGCAGTTTTTTTTTTAGCTTTGAACCAAGGATTTCTGGTGTCTTGAAAAATTGCTTGTAATTCTTCTAATTCTTCTAAAATGTTCATTTTAAAATATCAAACAAACGTTTTAAAAGCTAATTTGAAAATGTATATATTTTAGAAAATTAAACGAACGTATTAGAAGCTCATTTTGAAATGTCCGTTTTTTAAATGAAAATAAACGTAAGAGGAGCAAAATCTGGCTTAAACGTTTTCAAAAGTAGACTGCTTTTCGTGCTACGAAACGTTTTCATAGTTTTTTCTGTGTGAGCAGCAGCTTGAGAGTTACTAGCGGCATATCAGATGGATTGGTAACCAATAATGCCACCAGGATACCATTTTTTGTCAGATATATCTTTATTCCCTGGCAGCCATATTAGGTAAATGTTACATTAATATTGCCATATTCTCTTGCAGCTTGGCTCATGTCATTTTGTCTTCGGTGCTTTTAATTACTGCATTACGTGACGCTAACTTAAATTGCCGCAAGTTTTTAATCACTGCAACTCATTCGAAGCGACAATCCTTAATAACTTGCTTGACTAACGTGACCTGCTCCACTGACATTTTGCAGCATGCATGGCTAAAAGAATAACATACAATATATGCTATACGTATAAATAAGGATATGGCAAACAATGTGAGCAGTTTTAATAGTGACGATAGTAAAAACAATAACAAAAGCTAGCAGCAGCAGCAGCAAAACACTTATTTATTTAACAAAAAAATGTAAAAATTAAAAAAAAGGATTTCCTGTTTTGCTGCAGCAATTCATTGGAAACATTTCATTATCTTTATTCTAAGCATGTGTTGTTGTTGTTGTTGTTGTTGTTTCATTACAGCTGCAATTGCAGCAGAGAAACGTTTATTTGAAGAGCACAAAGCGACAATAAAAATAAAATAAAAATATAACCATGCCAAAGATACACAGCAGAGTACAGCAGCCTAGGGAGCAGCAGCAAAATAAAGAAATACAAATACGTGCAGGAACGAACAAATACGAGTTCGAGTTTTAGTTTGACTTCGAGAAAAGCAAAACAGTAAAAAAAACTAGAAAAAATAAAGCGAATCCTTGCAAACGCTTGCAGCGACATTTGCTGTGATAGCTATGTTTAGTAAATACAACAGCAGAGCATCATTGCGCCAATGAAATCCTTGCGTATCCTTGGCTTAAGCATGCAACTTAGTCAGTAGTATATCTAGCTATCTGGCTGTTTGTCTGTCTATCTGACTTTTTGCTAGTCTTCCTTTTGCAATTTTTTTTTCATATTCTGCTGCGCTTCAAGTGTAAATCAAAACATTTTCATTTTTATAAAGGACATACAGTTTCTTCATTTAGAGTGGGCGTTGGGCGTGTCAATTAAAAAAGAAGCATAGTAGTGTATTGCAAGCCGGTGTGCTGGTTGACAGACACTGCATGTGTGCTTTAAAATTGCTCTAGTATATTTTATTTCATTAAAATTTCGGTTTTTTTAAGCAAAAATGGCAAAGATCTTTGGCAATAAGTTAAATAAATAGATTCCCAATTTAGTGTAACTGTTTTTAAATTTGAATTTTATACATTTTCGTTTAACTGCTGCCAATTTAAATAATTCAAATTCAAATTTGCTATAATGCTAAATTTAAATAGTTAATTGGCAGGCAAGCCTGATTTGTTTGTATATTTTGTGCAATTTCAGCAAAATTTTCCATAGCAGCTACCTAAATCAAACCAGCAGTAAAGCCAGCATTCAATCAATCACGAACCGGATATAACATTAATATGCAAAGACGTATGCGAATTAATAAACGTTCAAATAATCAGTTACATACGTAAATACCAGCATATACAAATAATATCTACGCCACAGTGTATGTGTGAGTGTGTGTGTGTGGGTTATATGTGTTTGTACATGTTTGCCTGTTAAGCTATATAAACACGTACATAAGACATTCTTCATCATCTAATTCATTGACAGCAACAGCTAAAGCAGCACAAATCCTTACAAACCGAAGGATACATGATATCAGTTTATGTAGATATGTATGTTAATCTAAGCCTATATGTGCTTATGTGTATGTATGTATGTATGTATGTATGTGTTTGAATGTATATTATGAAGTATTCATAAGATGTATGGTTAGAATATTCAAAGCTTTATGCTGCATAGGTGATGGAATGAAATGTTACGTTAGCAAGTGTGCAAAGTATCATGACCCAGTCGAAAAAAGTAAAAATAATGAAGAAGATTTTATTATGTTAAAGATTTTGAGATACAGACCAAACATTAGATCGGATTAAAACAAAAAGTGTTTGATAAACTAGGTTAAAAAGGGTTCCTTGTCTTTTTGTAGTACCCTGCACGAAAAAACTTCGCGTTGTGTAATATCTAAGGCTTCCTGGAATTATTTGAAAGCAGTACATTTTTGGGCCATTTTGTAGGTGGGCATATTTCTTTTCAGAATTGTCGACATCAAAAAATTATAAAATTAAGCACAATAATTATAAGGACGATTTTCTTAAGCCCCATATATAAGTACTTGTTTATTATATTTTATAATTTTTTTTTTTAATAATTTTTTCTACAGTATTTTCCATCGCTTAAATGTTCGTAACTTATTAATAAAATATTAATATTACTTACTTACTTAGATGGCGCTCACAACCGTTGGTCGGTTTTGGCCTGGTCTAAGAATTTGCGCCAGCCTCTTTTGTCGTGCGCTTGCTGGCACCAGTTGGAAATTCCAAGCGTCGTCAGGTTATCCAATGCCTGGTCTTTCCAACGGAGATGCGGTCTTCCTCGTCTGCGTTGGCCACCGCTGGGTACCAAATCCAATATTTTTTTCGCTGGAGCTTCGTCGTTCATTCTCTCGACATGACCTAGCCAGCGAAGCCGCTCTATTTTAATACGCTTGACTATATCGATGTCGGCATATAGCTCATACAACTCGTGGTTCCATCGTATTCGGTACTCGCCATTGACGCAGATTGGACCATAGATCTTGCGAAGGATTTTTCTCTCGAACGCTCCCAAAGTCCTTTCATCAGAGCTGCTCAACGTCCAGGTTTGTGATGCGTATAGTAGGACGGGCATGATTATTGACTTATAGAGCGTCAGTTTTGTTCGTCGAGAGAGAGCTCTGCTTCTCAATTGCCTACTTAGCCCAAAGTAACACCTGTTGGCAAGAGTTATCCTTCGTTTAATCTCAATACTGATATCGTTGGAGGAGTTAATACTGGATCCCAGGTAAACAAAGTCCTTCACTACCTCAAAGGAGGTGTTGTCAACAGTGACGTGGTTTCCAAGACGCTGGGACTGTTTGTTTGTTGACACGAGATACTTCGTTTTATCTGCGTTCACTGCAAGACCCATTCGACTCGACTCTTTTTCTAGCCTGGAGAATGCTGCACTGACTTCGCGCGTATTTTGGCCAATGATGTCAATATCATCAGCATACGCCAGCAGCATAACGCTCTTATAGAAAACTGTGCCGCTGCGTCTCAGGTCAGCAGCTCGGATGATCTTCTCCAGTACTATATTAAAGAAGTCGCACGATAAGGAATCACCTTGTCTGAAACCTCGCTTGGTATCGAATGGAAGAGAGAGGTCCTTCCAGATTTTCACTGCGCTGCTGGTGTTGTACAGTGTCATCCTGCAAAGACGTATTAGCTTCGCAGGAATACCAAATTCAGACATGATGGAGTATAGGTGACTCCTTATTGGACTGTCGAAGGCGGCTTTGAAATCGACAAAGAGATGGTGCGTGTCGATTTGTTTTTCGAGGGTCTTTTCCAAGATTTGTCGGAGCGTGAAGATCTGGTCAATGGTGGACTTTCCAGGTCTGAAGCCACACTGATAAGGTCCAATCAGTTGGTTGACGATGGGCTTCAGTCTTTCACACAATACGCTCGACAGGACCTTATATGCGATATTTAGAAGGCTAATCCCACGGTAGTTGGCGCAAATGGTGGGATCGCCTTTTTTGTGGATTGGGCAGAGCACACTGAGGTTCCAATCATCTGGAATGCATTCTTCCGACCATATTCTGCATAGAAGTCTGTGAATGCATTTAAACAGAGCTTCGCCACCGGTCTTAAACAGCTCAGCCGGTAGACCATCGGCTCCTGCGGCTTTGTTGTTTTTAAGCCGAGCTATAGCTGTTAAGACCTCGTTATAGTCGGGCAGCGGAACTTCAACGCTGTCATCCATGATTGGGGTTTCCGGGATATCATCTCCACTGGCGGGATTGTTGTCAGCGTCGCCATTTAAAAGACTAGAGAAGTGTTCCCTCCATAGCATCAGTGTACTCTGGATATCTGTCACTAGATTCCCATTCTCATCCTTGCAGGAAGAGGCTCCGGTCTTAATACCATCGGCCAGGCGTCTTATTTTTTCGAAAAATTTTCGAGTCTCATTCCTGTCGCCATGCATCTCAATTTTCTCGCACTCACGCATTTCCGCCTCTCGTTTTTTTCGCCTGAAAATGCGTCTCTCTTCCCTCCTCTTCTCTCGGTATCGCTCCATAACAGCACGCGTTACAACCGACTGCAGGGTGGCTTTGTAGGCGATGTCCTTCTCTGCAGTGGCGTCGCGACACTCCTGGTCGTGCCACTGGTTTCGGCGAGGGCGGTGGTAGCCTATCACCTCTTCGGCAGCCGTACGCATAAAGTGGGATATGTGCGTCCACTGTCCGCATATATCGTCGATCGGAGGAGTGCTTTCTTGAAGCAGGAGTGAGAGTCGATTAGCGAAGGCTTCGGAGGTCCGTTTTGACTGCAGCTTATCGACGTCTAGCTTTCTTTGTGTAGGATTGCGAGCATTCTTAGCTGCGCACAGACGTGTGCGGATCTTGGCTGCGACAAGATAATGATCCGAGTCTATATTAGCGCCACGGATCGTGCGTACGTCTAGTACACTGGAAGAGTGCCTTCCGTCAATCAAAACGTGATCAATTTGGTTGCATGTTTTTTGATCAGGGGACAGCCAAGTGGCCTTATGAATATTGAGATGCTTGAATCTAGTGCTACTAACGACCATGTTTCATGCTGCGGCGAAGTCAATCAACCTCATTCCGTTATCGGATGTGTTGTCGTGGAGGCTGAACTTTCCGACTGTTGGACCAAATATGTTTTCCTTACCCACCTTGGTGTTGAAGTCACCAAGCACGATTTTTATGTCATAACGGGGGCAGCGCTCGTATGCGTCTTCAAGGCGCTCGTAAAAACTTTCTTTGGTCTCGTCATCTTTTTCTTCTGTCGGAGCGTGCGCACATATTAGGCTTATGTTAAAAAATTTTGCCTTGAAGCGGATTATGGCAAGTCGTTCGTTCACAGGAGTGAATCGCAGGACATGATGCCGTATTCTCTTGCCAACTACAAATCCGCATCCAAACTCGTGCTTCTCCGCATGGTCGCTGTAGTAGATATCACAGGATGCTTGCCGTAAGCAACCCTGTCCCTTCCATCGCATTTCTTGGATTGCAGTGATATCAGAATTATATCTTTCCAAGATATCAATCAGTTGGATAGAGGCACCATCCCAATTTAGGGTTCGGACATTCCAGGTGCATATCCGTAAATTATTATCAGTTTTTCGTTTGCGGTAGTCGTCATCAGATTTGGGGATCATTCTTTTATTCATTCTTAAACTTTTCATTGAGATATTTTTTTTACATGGTGGGCTTCAAACCCAACGCACAACCTTTGCTTGATGGCCAAAGGAATAATATATTAATATTATCATGAATTTTTAAATTTTTTAGAAAATTATATAATTTTTTATAGAATTTTTTGATGTGAGACGAAATGCTTTGAAATAAACTAATGGGATCTTTATTTTGCACTAGATAATATTTCAATTAATATTTCAAATAATTGTTAAAATATTTTTCATTTCATTTATTTACATTTGCATATTCGTTAACAATATCTTTTTTAGCAATTTCTTCTTTTACGATATGTTTCTAGATTTATTCATCTACTGCTGCCTTTTTTCGTTTTATATTACGATTTTATTTGTGATGACCGTGGCATGCCGGTTAAGTGTGTGGCTTATTATGCTCGGAGCCCGAGTTCGATCCACAGTCACGGCAAAAGTTTTTTTTTTTTTAAAATTTTTTCTGATCGGTCACCACCTCTCTGCAGACAATGGCAAACCTCAGAGAGTAAATAATGTCATGAAAAGCTTCTTGCGAACATGAACTTAAACCGTTCGGAGTCGGCATAAAACATGTAGGTCCAGTTCTCGGTCAATTGTGTGCAAGCATTTAATTACACACACAACACAATTGACCATAAGAAGCTCGGTCAAAGTCCTTTCAAAGGCTGAAATGGCCAATTTGTTTTTTTTTTTCAAAATAAAGTGTTAATCCTCACTTCCTAATATTATTATTATTATTATTATTATTATTATTATTGAAGGTTTTGGCGTACAATAAGACAAAGTCTTTTTTAGTACAACATTGAAATAAACATGGATTTAGATAAGTAAATAAATTAAATTACTAAACTTAAAACTAACAAATTTTTAATATGAGAAATTTTGACAAAATGATAACAAAAGTAATAAAAAAATAAGTACCTAATATATTAAGATATTTCTAAAAATGATTATGAATTACTTAAAAAACTAAGTTCAATTTAAAAAACAAAAGTATAAAGAGTTAAGATTTCGAAACATTGACAAGGTAGAATAGAAAAAGTAATGAGAATAGATAAACAGATGAGAATTAATAGAATTAATGATTTAAAGAGCTAAAGTATGAAAATATAGCATGTTTAAAGCTAGTTCGTGAGGTAATTTGTTTTGTTTTTTTTTTTACAATTTGAAGATTTTAGTGGATACGAGGACAGCAGCAAATGAGACATCAAGTCCTTACTTGTGTTTTCTCGCAATGTTTTTCTTGTATGCTTGTATAACAAGCGAATTTTGTGGATGTCCTTGAGCCTTTCTTCTAAAGCCTCTTCAGACAAGCATCTTTAAAATTAAGTTTATATTTCATTTAAAATTAAGTTAATTAATATATAGTGATATATAAATATAATACAGAAATTAATTACCAGTTGGCAAATCGAAAAATTTTAGAACATCGCTTCTATGAACCAAAATCTGATGTACCGAACTTGGCATATAATACCAATTATATTTTTCAATATACATACTTCTGCACTTTGCCAGAAGCTCATTTAAAGAACTAGTATTAATATAAAGGTTACAGGATAATGTTTTCAAAATAGTTAAAAACATTAAAATAAGCCGCTAATCAACATTTGTTATTTCGGCTGATGTCTCTATATCGCCGAAAAAACTTGTAGCTGTGTTGCCAACGTTCGTGGTACCAAAACCTTGCTTTACGTAGTCGATCAACTAAAAATAACATTTTTGTTTTGAATTCGTTTTAAATATGGGTCTGTAGCATAGCAATATTATGTAAACCAAGAGATAGAATATCAGAGATGAAACATTGCCGACAAAGAAATTAGTATAAGCCACTTGAAACGTTAAAATAAACGTAGTAGAAATTATGGTTTTTGTACTTTTAAGACCATTTGCGTTAAGAAAAACAAAACAAAAAAAAAAAGAAATCATCAACATAAATTTTATATATCATGTAAATTTTTAATTTTAAGCAATTAAAAACAAAAAATATTTGAAGGACGAAATTGGAAAAGTTATTTGCAGTTCCTGGTTATATAGAATCCGTTATATAAAATCCGTAGATTAAAAAAAGGCATTTATTTTTATAGGATTTGTATTGTATTTTTTTTTCCATCAAAATTTGTCACTTTCTGAAGTTTTTCATATAATCATATATTAAAAACGCTAAAAAAAATCATATATTAAAAACGCTAATATATTTTTGTAATGAAATTATATATTTTCTAAAATTTTTTAATTTTTACTCAAATATTATTTATATTAAAAAAATTTGCTTCGCTTACTTTAATTAAAACACAAATTTTTGATAATTTCTTGTTTAAGAGAATTCAAAACAAAATGAACAAAACAGGATTTCTTTTTAATAAAATCTTACACAAGCGTAGCCAAAAATGAATTTCTCCCCTAAATATTGTGTTTTTTTTACGTCGAATAACGTCTAACAGCGCGGTTTGTATGGGTAGTTTTAACAAATTTTTTCAAGGCCATGAAACTTTTTTGACGAATACTTTAGGGTATACCTACAGCCTTTAATACTCATAGTTCAAAGATAATATATGAGCAAAAAAATCAGGTATATCCTGCGCTGAATGAATATCTAATTTTGGATTTTGTCACTATTATATTAAACTCAGAAAATAGTAAAATATAAGAAAAAAAATACATGTGTTTATATAAGAAAATCAATCATCAGCTGCTTATGCAGTGCCTGCTGCTTTCTTTGGTATTGTTTCGTTGTGTTTGCTTGTGTTGTTTTTATTTTAGCTACGAACTGATTCGGAGCATTGGTTCTCTACTCCACGTTAAGAGGGTGATGCGATTAGAGTTAACTCTTATGAAAAAAAGTCTTGCATCATATTTCGTTTTATGCTATAACCCAATAGTAGGGGAACCCAAGCGGGGATTTTGCACGTTACTCGAGTGCGTCAGAAAATCATATGGTGAGAAACCTTGCAACCTGTAATGTACTTCTACCAAATAAGGAACCCTTAATATAGGGGGCGTGCGTTGAGGGCAGCCTGTCAGATTACACTCTAAAAAGTAAAGCGTATTTTAAAGACTGCCTTTAAATCAACTTGTGCCTGAATTTAAGCATGTTTTGAATTGTAGTATTCTAAATGCTTAAAAACCCAAAGAAACATATTTAAAGTCAGCTTTTTGAAGTTGATTTTACGATAAGTCAGCTTAATTTAAACAAATTTATTGGTTTTTGTATTAAAAATGTCTACAATTCATCATATGAGTCTTAATTTAAGATAGCTTGCCAGGCCAGTTTGTTTACGATAAGGGCTGAAATTCAGCGAAGGTAAGGCTGCATTTACCATTTAACTGTATTTAAGTCAGACATCATTAAATGCTGTTTTACAGTATAAAAAGGCAAAAGTGATTCCAGCAAAAGCCGCCTTAATGCTGTTGCAGCTTATTTTAAGACAATTTTTCACCTAATATTAAGATTTACTTTTTACAGTGTAATAAAAAAAGGTCGATCCTCAGAAATAATCGAGCACGTCAGATTGAGAACAGGTAAGTACATCCATAAAAGTGTATATTTCAATAATCTGACAATTTGAGCGTGTCATAAGGAAATGGCGCATTCACAAAGTTGTAAAAAACCGTAACCTCGAAATACTCGAGTGCGATTAAATTTTTTTTTATTTTGAAGGGAATTCAATCAGGATTACGAAAAACATATAATGTGATGGTTTTCATGGGATGATGTAGCTAAAACAGGCCTGAAAATTCCATTCCACCATTTTTTTTTTTTTTTTTTGGATCGCAGAAGTCCCCATAGAACGGTTTTGGTTCTCCTGAACCCTTTTTTTCAGAAATCATAAAATCAAAAATTCTGATACAAATTCAATTTTAAAAAAATCAATTTTTTTTTGATTATAACTTTTTTTCTTGAGACTGCTTCCCTAAAATAAGCAAAAAAGTAAAGATTTTTATGGTACACAAATAGTGTTTGAAAAAAATTTTGAAATATATTGCCTTTGCAACTCTTTTGAAAACCCAAAAAATCAATATTTCGTCATTTTCAAAAATATGTTTTTTTAAACACCTATAAAATAAGAATAAAGGTGCTTTATTTCATGCATTTAAGCTTATTTGAAAAGTATTGAGCTCTACTTTCCATTGGTATATAGTATGGTGTGGTTAAACCGCAACTAAGTGCCACATTTATATAAGACGTAAGAAAAAAAAAAAAAAAACAAGTTGTTTGTTTAAACGGCTTTTTTCAGCTCAATTATTATTTTATTTTCATCATTACCGTTCGATTTTGACAAATCTTGGTAGAAATGAGTTTTTAAGTTTGCAAAATCGAATTCTGGCAACCGATTTTTAGTAAAGTTTACTCTAGAGGGCGTTCCAGTGCAAAATTTATGACTTTCGAAAACATTTTTCATGGTACTAATGGATTTCTCCGATCCAAAAAAAAAAAAAAAATTATGCAGAAATAATGTTTTTAAGAGTTCCTCTTACTTTTGATTCAGTGTCCGGCAGACTTTTTTTTTGTACACTCTTAATGTACATTGTACACTCTTAAAAAACATTTTTTTTTGGCACAGCACAAAGACAAAATTAAAATAGAACAGAAATTGTATGAAAGACAATTTCTACCAGACCAATCGGGCAACCACGTGGGCATGTTTTGTATATATTTTGCTTATAAGTTTATACTATAAACAAACAAAAACTGTCACATTAAAAAATTTTCAAATTGTCAGATTAAGAATACGCCTCTACTTAATTGCCAGATTATCATTTAGGGCTACTCAGACATTGAAATGAACCCACAGTAGAAAAATCTGACGCGCTGGAGTATTTCAAGTTAACAGTTTCTTTTAATATTTTCAAAAATTTTCAGTCATGAGTGTAGCCCACGTCCAAATCGTCAGTAATTTAAATCGTACACTGTTTTAAGTTCACTAAACGTTCCCTTTCAATATCTGATACGCTCTGATAACTTTTTTTTTTTTAATCGCTTTTCTCAGCCACCTACCCCTCTTAAATCGTCAGATTAATATCTATCGGTTACTAGAGAGACAAAGCATGTATACACTCTTAATATCTGACGTGCTCGAGTATTTCCATTTGGCTTTTTTTTACATTTTTAAAAATTTCTATACGCTCTTTGCCGAACTAAAATGGAAAACTTAATATAAACTTTTTTCGTTATATAAACTAATGTTTATAATTCAATAGGTCCCCATGACGCTCTAGTAACTGCAAATTTAGCATCCCGGACTCCCCTACTACAATAAAGACTGTCCCAGAACTAACAGTCCTTTTGTTTTTTTTTTTATTGTTAAAAAAACCAATGAAGTTTTTTTTTAAAAATTCTTTCAGTTTATTGTTAAGTGAACATTTAAAAATAAATGAAAATTTTATTTACACTGAAAAAATACACTTAAAAAATTATGCACTTTTTGATTTAGGTTTTTTGATTAGGTTTTTTACCGACCTTTCGTTGACCTTAGTGTATGCCCGACGCCATTAACGTCGAAATATTTCGATGTTTTTCGCAGTTTGCTTGGTCTTCTTAAGATTTCTTATCATAAAAGCCCAATATCTTTCGATTGGACGAAGTTCGGGGCAATTCGTAGGATTGGCTTCTCTTGGTATCAAAGTGACATTATTGGCTTGGTACCAATACATCGTTCTCTGGGCGTAGTGACATGTTGCTAGGTCAGGCCAAAATAGTACTGAACCTTGGTGCTGACGTATAAAAGGCAGCAAACGTCGCTCCAGACACTCAAAAAAAAAAACAAATTGGCCATTTCAGCCCTTGAAAGGACTTTGACCGAGCTTCTTATGATCAATTGTGTTGTGTGTGTTATTAAATGTTTGCACACAATTGACCGAGAACTGGACCTACATGTTTTATGCCGACTACGAACGGCTCATGTTCTCAAGAAGCTGTACATGGCATTATTTACTCTCTGAGGCTTGCCATTGTCTGCAGAGAGGTGGTGACCGATCAGAAAAATTTTTATTGAAAAAACTTTTCGCCGCGGCTGGGGATCGAACCCGGGCTCCGAGCATGCTAAGCCACACACTTAACCTGCATGCCACGGTCACCACTCCAGACACTCTCTGATGTAAATTTCGGTGTTGATTGTGCGATCTGTCACAAATTCCTTACTTCGAAGGCCATATTGCAAATGGCCTTTTTCGATGGTAAATTTATAGGATGCTCCACCCCTTCTAACCGCAGTATAATATCCGTGTCCATTTAACTGCTTGAAATCCGCTTTGCAGTACGTTTCATCGTCCATGATCACGCAGTCAAATTTGGGCAGGTAATCGCGATATAGTTTTCGAGACCTCCTATTGGCTTCGACGTCCTTTTTTTCTGACCTATCAGGTACTTTTTGTACTTTATAGCTTCTTAGGTTGTACAATTTTTTAATCCGTTGAACACTTGACTTCGATGTTTCCGCTTTTGCTGCCATATATCACGAACCGAAGTGCCTGGATTCTGAGTAAACAGCCGCTTAACGATCTGGGCCACCGCTTGGTTCGCTGGACTACTTTTTTTCCCTGAGCTGTTTGTATCGTTTTATGGTCCTTCCGACAGTTTTTACTCACACGCAAACTTCCTTAGCGATCCTTTGTACGAGGTTTTTGGATTTTCCAGGTATATGCAAATAATTGCTTTCCGCTCTTTTTCTTGTTGAGACGACATCTTTTCAGTAGCTCTTTTATTTCACTAATGAGTATTTTTTTTGTTAATCTGCAATATTTAGATTTATATAAATATAAATATATTATATTTATAAAATATATTTATACTTTCTTTAGGTACCAAATATGTTGCTATAGAGGTAACACTTTTTTATAAATAACCTAACAACAAAAGGACAGTTATTTCTGGGACAGTCTTTAGATCGCGCTATCTATTCGACAGACATGATGTATGCTTCTAACAAAGAAAGCGTTGGTTATTGCGTCTAGTAGAAAGTAGCAGAACTAAATATGTGCAATAAACAATCTATTTTTAATTTCAGAAATGAACTAGGTTTCGTTTTGGATAAATTGTTGTTTTTGTTTTCAATGCAAATTAATTTGGATGATCAGCCATATACATCACACTTGTAATTTTAGTGTAGTTCGCAAACTACACATCGGACAGAGACGAAAATGGCACCCGTGGAAACGCCATTTCCTCAGCTTGAGATATAGCCACCATCCGATTTCCTGAAAAATTGGGGCCTTCACTTTATTTTAAAATTAAAAGTAAAATTTTGAGTGTAGCTCGCAAACTATACATCAGACAGAGACGAAAGTGACACCAATGAAAAGGACATTTGCTTAGCCTTCTTTTTAACTAAGTCAATGAACTCAACGTGTTAAACTTAACAAAATGATCGAAAGAATTTGACATTTTGCTTGTTTCTTTTTGCTTTCTCTATATATTATGCTTACTTTGGTATGTTTCTGTTTTCTTGTCTCGATAAGAAGTCCATTACTTCGGTGTTATTAATTTATTGGTTAATTTTTGAAAGATAAATAAAATATATGTGCAAAATAGACACAAAAATTGGACTAGAGACAAACCAGGAAAGGTTACTACTTAAATTCTACGTCTACACTTTCGATACTATCGAAACCGTTTCTTTTTTTGTATTGATGCAACAACATGTCGATTGATACCAATATTGTTATGTTTCGAGTCATAAAAAAAATTTGGTATTTGGCCATGGGCCAACGCAGTGTACGGCGCTAAAGAAGTAAACTTCATTCACTTCAATAACACTATGGATCAAATTCTGGTTAGCAAAAGTTAGGTCGATTCTGAGAATGAGGGATGAAAATCGAGGCTAAATTAGAAGACCCGTATCGCGGCGTTTGTTTATGTTAGCTCGAATTTTTTTTAATCGACCTTCGAACTTTGCAGTCAAATGCAAAAATAAAATTTTCGTTTAAAATCCCAAAAAAATTGAAAAAATTTTAAAATCAATTTCTTAAAAAATTGTAATTGTTGAACTGGTCTCTAGCAATTACACATCTTTAGCTTCTACAGATTGAAAAATATCAATTAGTCGATGAGTTATAACCAAAAAACCAAAGAAACAATATGCTGCAAATCGGCATTTGCCTGCAAAGTTCGAAGGGCGATTAAAAAAATTCGAGCTAACATAAGCAAACGCCGCGAACGGGTCTTCTAATTTAGCCTCTATTTTCAACCCTCACTCTCAGAATCGATCTAACTTTTGCTAACCAGAATTTGTAACCATAGAGAATAAAAGTAAAATACTAAATCAATCCGCGTGTTACGGTACGCATAGTTTTAAGGCTGGGTAGATTCGTATGAAGGCAAAAAATCTGATGTTGCCTGGGCGATTTTCGGTTCGGGCATGAAAAGTTATTAAAAAAAAAAAAGGTGGACTGGTGTGAATATAAAGTGGATAGCTGCAGTGGTTCAGCCGTGATGTTCACAATAACATTCGCACCAACGATAAGAATATACTTTGAATTTAGTGAAATTTTCTTCTTTAGGAATTTGTTACGGTAAATTTTTGTATGACAACGTATACATGTTAGACCGTTTTTTTTTGTGGAATCGGGTGTGAGGATTTCATATCTGGCGTTAGTTTTGCCCTAGTTGTGCACGCTTTTAAAAGCAAAATTTTAAAAAAAATTTCTATAGAAAAAGTTCACAAAATTGAGGGTGCCATGGGGTAAAGTGTGCCCCCAGTCCTCTTATTTTTGTTTTTTTGTTTAACAACTTTTCATGCCCGAACCAAAAATTGCCCAGGCAATATCGGTTTAAAAATCGACCCAGACTAATAGTTACAGTACTTATTACAATACCGAGTTTCATCAAAACATTGCAGCAAAAATTTCAATTAAATTTGCTTTGCATCTAAAGCGAGTTAATTTTTCACAAACAGACAGCACATTTACTACTATAGTATAGTCTTTGTGACCATATTGCTATAACAATGTACACTGCAGAATATTTGATGAACTCTTTTAATTCTCAAATCACAATAGCTCAAAAATTCTCTATCAATGTGATGATGCACATATTGTGAAATTTTACAAAAACTATGTAAATTATTTAGTGATGTTTTATCATTTTTGATTTTAAATATATACATACATATGCGCCAAAATTGAAATATATGTATGTGTGGTTGGTAAATTTTGCCCCTAGCAAGCCAATGGAAAATTTTCGCTTACTTAATATGCGTCGGATGTGAATTAATAATCATGTTTCGTTATAGTCAAGGATTTTTCGATTTGAATTTTCAAACAAATTGCATGCAATCAGCAATGGGGGGGGGGGGGGGCGTAACAGCAATATATGCCAAAATAATATGGTGTGGGGCAAAATAAAAAAAAAACACGCATATTTTTGCGTTTATAATGGTTGGTACAATGTCCTGCGGTATGCTTTAAAATGGGCAAGAGGCACAAAAATGTAAGCTGAATAAATTTAAATATAAATTTATGAGTACAAAATGTTGTTTGCGGCAACGAAATAGAGGCTGGCCAAGCTCACACGCATACTTAAATACGCACACGCACACTTGCACACAAAATTAGAGAACAAAGTGTGTGTGTGGCACGCGTACAGCACGTATGGGTTATATATATGTTATGTATGTAAAGTGCGAGTCGACACAGTGTAGCTTACAACTACAGTGGTGGGCGTTAAATTTGCACCATATTTTGTGCGGATACAACGTGTTGGTAACAACATGATGCGCACGACTTTTACAGAAAACAAGCAAAAGCTGGTATGGCACACTAAAACAACAACAATAACAACAACAAATACAACAACTCAAGCTATAACTTCTACAACATTTTGCCACAATACAATTTGTTCAAATGCATGCATCTGTATTTGAGCGACTCTTGATGTTTTTAAGGCAGCACAATTTATGTGTATGAATGTGCATTAATATGTGTTGCTTGTTGGCATGCGTGTATTTTTGTGTCAATGTGTAATTGTGTATTTGTATTTGTGTGTGCGAAACTAACAACTGACATCTTTATGTTGCTGCAACCAAAATCATAAATTTTTGGCAAAGCAAATCATTTTAATTTTGTGGCAGTTTTTTCAACATGACTTTTAGTTAAATTCAATGAAACTTTTTATCCTTAGGTTTAAAGAAAAATTCTGCATTTAACACTCCATTAAATTAAGAAATAACAATCAAATTTGTTTGAAGAAATTAACCTCAAAAAAAATTTAATTTAGAAATTAAATTGCGGTTGTCAGCAATCAATTGAAGTGTTTTTAAATCGATGATTTACGTTTTAAGCAATAACAATTAAAAACGAATATGCCTTTGTAAGAAGAAAAACAATCAAAAGGCACACAAACACATCTATACACCTGAATTTCAATTGAAGTGCAATTAAATCGATGTGAAATTTACAAGCAGTCAATAAATATCTCTGATAGTTGCTTGCATGCTTTATATTTTGATTTATTTGCCGTAGGGTTTTATTTCCGAAAGGACATTTTCAAGTCGTTGCAGTTTAATTACACATAATAACAACAACAACAACAACAATAACAACAAAAACAACGAAAATAACAACAAAAGCAACATCAACAATACAGCAATATCAAAGCTTCATCCAAAGCTAACATGCAATTTCAATTTCTCTGCTTAGACAAAAGTTGTCAATTCAATACTTTTCATTTTTTTAATTCGAAATTCTCAAGTGCTAACTTTTATTGCATCTCATCGAAAAGGAAATTCAATGTTATCGGTATTTTAATGAATTGCATAAAAGCAGAACAAACTGCATGCTTAGGTTGCACAATATTCGATTGTAATTGTAGTTGAGTAGCTTTTGTAGTGGTGCTGATTGTTTTTAAAATAATTCACAGACTTTGCTACATTTAATCAATTCTCAAGTAGCATAGAAATAACTAACCACACTAAATGACTTTTTGTAAATTAAAAATAAAATTAAGACAAAAAGCTTAACATTAACATGATGTCACAAATGCCTGTGGAGCTGTGGTAGCTTTTTTATGTTTAATCGTTTTGATTGTTGAAATTTGTATTTCAAATTTGTTTGAATTTAACTTTAGTTTAGAAATAGAAAAAGAGGCATAGCTAACACAAATATTATAAAATATGTTTGTTTTTTCAATTTTTAACTTCTATGTTGGCAGCAATTTCCTTGTTATTGGAATTTCCACTCTGAAATCAAAGATAAACATTTTTAATTTTATTTGTTTTCTTTTCCGGGCTCGAGGTCCAATTTAAGGGCTTATTGTAAAAACATGATATGCCACATAAAAAATATTTCGAAATAATCGATCTTAAAGTTTTTAAAAAATTTATTTTTGTATGAAATCATTAAAAAGCTTTCAAGAACTATTACATGTACGGCCAAAAGTGATCATGTAATGGTCGCAATATTTTCAGTGGATTTTGATAATGCATCAAGGAACGTTATGAACATAAAATATGAACTTTCAAAGCAGTGTGGCATATCATGTTTTTGCAAAAAGCCCTTGAATTATAAACTAAAATTTTTTATTATTAATTATTTTCTTTTATTCAATATTTCGATTCTTGCCGAGAATCCTCATCAGGACTGAAAAATTAAACAGAAAACCTTATTGCATGATATTTAAATATAACAAATTTTTGATTAATTGATTTTGATTTGGATGAGGTTCAAACATTTAAACTTAAATTATTTAGATTTTTAAAATATATAATATAAAAATATACAACTTGCAGTTGAAATTTGATGCAGAAGCCAGTGGACGCGCGTGTATTTATTTTTTGTGTAAAATTGTTAAATATTTGAGTTTTTTAAAATGAATAAAAAAATTTTAAAAATATTAAATTTGTTATATATTTTTGTGATTTTAATATATGACATTATTAAATGAAAAACTTCAGAAACTGACAAATTTTGATGGCAAAAACCAAATATTAAGAAAAACAGAAACAGTTTCGATAGTATCGTAAGTGTAGACGTAGAATTCCGTTTAAGTTGTAACCTCTTCTACTTTGTCTCTTTGGTCCGATTGTTTTGTTTATTTTGCACGTATTTTTATTGATCTTCCAAAAATTAAAAAATAAATGAATAACACTCATTTATGGACTACTTATCGATGCCAAAACAAAGAAAAAGCTAAATAGTAAGTATGATTAAATGAGCAAGCAAAAAGAAACAAGCAAAATTTTAAATTTTTTCGATCATTTTGTTAAGTTTGACAGGTTGAGTTCATTGACTTAGTTGAAAAGAAGGCGAAGCAAATGCATTTTCCATTAGTGCCACTTTCGTCTCTGCCCGATATATAGTTTGCGAGCTACAGTCAGTTTAACTACTAATTTCAAATTAAAATGAAGACCCCGATTTTTAAAAAATCGTATGGTTACTATATTTCACGCTGAGCACATGTCCTTTCCTCTCGTCTCTGTCTGATATTTAGTTTGCTAGCTACACTTTCTGTTCGATGTATAGTTTGCAAACTACACTCGCTAGTGCTAGTGGGATGTGGAATCCAAATTAATTTGCATTAAAATTAAAATTAAAATTTTACGCCATCTATTGGGTAAAAGCATAAAAAGAAATATGATCCAACTCTTTTTTTTTCATAAGAGTTAAATCTAACCGGATCACAGACCCATTTCGTTAAATTTGACAGATTAAGTTCATTGACTGAGTTGAAAAGAGGTTCATGACCTCAAAATAATATACTAGAACAGTAGTGCATACATAAACCCAATGCAAACTCATGCTTACAATGCTGCCAAAGCGAACCAATCAGTTCGTGCAAAACCAAAGCATACAAGCATAAACAACGAAAGAAAAACAAATAAAGCAGCAGGCACATAAGCAACTGATGATTGATTTTCTTATATAAAAACATGGATTTTTTTTCTTATATTTTACTATTTTGTAACTTTAATATAATAGTGACAAAATCCAAAGTTAGATATTCATTCAGCGCAGGATATATCTGATATTTTACTATATATATTATCTTTGAACGAAGAGTATTAAAGGCTGTAGGTATACCCTAAAGTATTCGCCAAAAACGTTGCCTAATGACCTTGAAAAAATCTGTTCAAACGACCCCATACAAACCGCGCTAAGACGTAATTCTACGTCAAAAGTGCCGTATGTTTTTAGTCTACTAGTACACTGAGAAAAAAATCAAACAAATTCAGGCTTGAATTAAAACAAACCATGCCTGAAAAAGCATCGAGCATGCTTTTGAGTTGTTTTAAGCAAGTTTTTGCTTGAGTAAAGTGAACAAAAATATTCTTATATCGAGCACAGACTTACAGGAAACAAGAATTCATGTTTTGGAAAAGACAAAAAGGAAATGATTTATTTAAATAATTTTTCTTGTTTAAAAAGACCATAATTATTTTTTTGAGATGTCAGCCATTGAAACATAGTTTGGAATCGAGACTCCAATAATGTATTAATTAATTATTTAAATGAAAATTTGTATATTTACTCAGGCGGGACTCGAACCTATGTCACTCGGGTGCCAGTCGATCACTCTTCCCCTGAGCTGTTGGTAACATTAATTTTACTGTAGCAAAACCCATTTAAGCACAGTTAATCTCAAAAGCTGTCAGAAAATTTGAACAAAAATAAATTTTTGTATTTGTATGAACTTTTTTGTATGAGCCAGTTTTTGTATGAACCCAAAAATTGTTTTATCCTCTGTTTCTTAAACAAAATATAATAACACACTCGACCACCAAGGCAATGAATTTCTTTGCTTCTATTTCAATATAAAATTATAAAGAATAAAGATTTGAACAATTCATTGCTACAAATAAGAATGCATTTATTTTAAAAAAAGCTACATTTCTTTCTGTTGTTAAAAAAGAAAATGTTTCGGTTATAGCCGGGCTTGAACCCGGGCTCGTGTTGAGTTTTCTTAACTAAACACTCAACCCACTCGACCACTAGAAATTCGAATGCGTTTGTTTAAAAAAATCATGATACATTTTCCTCTATGTACGGATTCTTCATAACCAGGAACTGCATATAACTTTTCCTACTTCTTCCTACAAATATTTTTTTTTTTTTTTTGAAAATATGCTCAAAATGAAAAATAAACATGAAAAAAAAATTTTATGTTGCACATTTTTTTTGTTTTTATCAGAGTCATAACTGTTATAAGAAATATCTTTAACAGTTGGACCATAACAGTTATATTGTAAGAAAAAACATATCTATCAAAAATAACTATGATTTAAAAAAAAAAAAAAATTTTTCTCTGAAATAAGAGTTATGAATGAAAAAAATATTTTTTCGTTGCTGATAACGTTTATTTTCAATTTTTATTTTTTTACGTTGCCTCATAACTGTTATAGACGAGAAAAAATTTTTACGTTGCTCATAATTTGTATGAAATAAAAAAATCTTTGTTATTTTTTTACGGCAACATGCTCTCAGTAAGAGAATAAGGAGTTTTCACAAAATTAGGCATTCATAATAAATGCAGCTGTGAATGCAACGTAACTGTATTCTTATATCGTTTTTTAGGGCAACAGCAGTACAAGTGATTTTTCGGAAAAAAATTAGTTACATAAGTATAAGAACCAGGCATCCACGTTAACGTTAATTTTAACGGTAACCGAAATATTTTTTTTGTTTCGTTGAAACGAAATAAAAAAAATAACGTTAATTCAAAAAACGAAAAATATTTATTTCGTTTCGGAGAAAACGATATAAAATTTATTCGTTTTTTTCCCAATCAACCGTTGAAAATAACGTTAATTTCAACAAAAAAATTTCGTTTTTTTTGTATCAGAAGAAATTTTTTTTAGCATAGGAGAAAATTATAGAAAATTTTTCGTTTTTCAACGAAACGAAATTTGATTTGATAAATTTTTAACGTTATTTAAAAAACGAAATAATTTTGATAATTTATTTTTCGGCATCAACGAAACGAAAAAATTTTGTTGATTTCGTTGTGCATGTCTGATAAGAACGCAAAGAAGAAATTGATATTTCATTCAAAAATCATTCATTTCAGTAATTTCACATGTCATTTGAGCGAGTAACCGCGGATTTCACAATTTTGTATAAACGTATTTAAATTGTTTGTTAGAGAAAGAGAAGTACAAGTGCACTTGGACTAGACTCCTGAATAGAATAAAATTTTTGTTTGTATAATTGCAGTTGCTGTACTTCTTTTTCTGATTTTTCATAACCATAGAAGTAAAAAATTCATATTTTGTATAAAACTTTATCACACGAAGAACCAACTACTCATTTTAAGAAAAAACAAAAAAAAAATTAAAAAAACAAGCAACTAAAAACGATGCAAATTGAAGATTTTTATAGGATAGTGGCATTAAGGGCTGTGCCATGCCCCCTTTCCAAAGATTGCTCATATTTATCAGTCGAAGGGCACGACTCAATAGTTAGTTCTAGGTCAGTTATAGGTCAAAACTTGTGTTTATCGAAAATTTGTGTACTTAAAAAATGCATCGTCGCTAGCGGGTAGGAGGGTGAAAACAAACTTTACGACCTATTCTCATACCTACCAAATATATAAAAAAATTTCGACTACAAAAACCGTGACGCGAAATTTTTATATATTAGAAATAACGTAAAAATTTATTTCTCCACAATAACTCTTACCAGGCAACGTAAAAAAAATTTTTTGAAAATAAAAGTTATGAGCAACGTAAAAAATTGTTTCTCGTTTATAACTGTTATGAGGCAACGTAAAAAATATAAATTGAAAATAACTGTTATGAAGCAACGTATAAAATATTTTTCAAAATATCGACAACTTTTTTGACCTAAAAAAAATTGATAACTGGTATTTTGGGTCTCTGGTTTTTATTAACACAAATGGTCTCAAAAGTACAAAAAAACATTATTTCTATTAACAAGGAAAGGTACAGAGGTGTCACTCTCCGATTTCAATGAGCTTTGGATATGTGATAGAGGATAAAAATCCAAGGTTGACGTATTTTTTTAAATCTGCTGAGTTAAAAGCTAAGGCCCGTTAACTGATCTCCGAAGTTTAAATTATTTAACCTCAGATTTCGTAAACAGAGTTTTAATTTTAAATTCAGTTAAAATTATTTTCGTAACTTATCTCATTTTTATCGGCAGTTTATTTAAACTCTGTTTAAAACTTTAAGCTGAGATTAAAAAACATATTTGAGCGGCATTGTTGTTAAAAATCTACATCTTTGACGTAGAACATCAAAATATTTCAAAAATTTTTGATAAAATAATGCAAATTGTCAGTTTCATTGGAATATTTTTTTTTTTCAAAACTTAAAATATGTTTTTTTTTATTGTTTTGAATTTTTTGAAGAATGATTTTTATATATTTTATTTTTTCGTTTATTATTAAGAATATTTCCAATGTTCTCGAGAATTTTCGACAAAATCTAAGTTTAAATTTTTTAAACCTAGAATTTCTGTGTTTAATTTTAAACTTGCCTCACCAAGTTAAACTTCGATTTTTTGAGATGAGGTATCGGCGTAAAAATTTAAACTGAGGTTAAGGAATTCTAAACTTTGCTTAACCTAAACTTTGTTTAAAATTGAGCTCAGTTAACGGGCCTAAGTCTTTCATAATGGCGGTCAAAAATTTTCAAAAAATTCGTATTTTCGCAATAATTTCAATATAATTTATTGAAACATACACAAATTCATACATTGAATGAAAGGCATTATAATTTCACAACGTTTGGAACACATTTTGAAAAATTTGTCGTTGTTGTTTATTTGTTAATGTTGATTTCAACAAATTATTGCTCAAATTGTATTGATTACGTAACCGTTTCTTTACTAAACTTGTGTATGCAAATTCTCATACAATTTAGTTAGTTACTTTTTTAAGTTTTTTTTTTATAATTCACATTTTTTTAATTAAAAATTAAATTTTAATAAATGCACAAGAGCGTAGATATTGATTTTAGAAATGTAATTATTATTTTAATTAAAGTATAAAACATGGATATCAAAAATTTCTTTTTTTTTTAGAGTTAACATTTTGTATTCAAATTAAGTGGTAGTTGTTATTATTTTATAGGGCTGCCATACAAAAGTGGTTTGATATGTACCTTATACTCCAATAAATTGGTGTGGTGACCATGGCATGCAGGTTAAGTGTGTGGCTTAGCATGCTCGGAGCCCAAGTTCGATCCCCAGTCGCGGCGAAAAGTATTTTCAACAAAAAATTTTTCTGATCGGTCACCACCTCTCTGCAGACAATGGCAAACCTCAGAGAGTAAATAATGCCATGTAAAGCTTCTTGAGCACATGAACTTTAGTCGTTCGGAGTCGGCATAAAACATGTAGGTCCAGTTCTCGGTCAATTGTGTGGAAAAATTTAATAACACATACAACACTATTGAACATAAGAAGCTCGGTCAAAGTCATTTCAAGGGCTGAAATGGCCAATTTGTTTGTTTGTTTATACTCCAATAAAACACCTTAAATTTTTTTTAAATCTCCATATCAACTATTTTTAACATATTTTTTGATAGCAAATATCATTTAAATAAATTTTCTTTACTTTTTCCAAAATTTATAAATTACATATTTTTTTACGAAAAATCAGAAAAATCTAGTCTAAAATCAAAATGTAAACTTGGTAAGTGAAAAACTTTCAATATCTGATGGATTAGCTCCACTTACATTTAAGAAGATACGTTATTAAATTCGAATTCAAAATGTGTCTTCTTCTTTCTCTTTTAATTACTCTAGGTATTTATATTTTTTTTTTCTTTCTTAAACAAGCTTATAAATAGTTCAATTTTCTCAAAAACCAGTACTATTTAAAATTTTTTATAAATATTAAGAAATTAAAAATTTACGATTATAGTGTGCTAAAATGTGGCAATAGAAATTTTGTGCCTAAGCACATAAATTTTGCAAAAAAATTAAAAATACTCTATTATCAACTTCAAACTGAGGTTTGAAAGCCCTCTTTGCTAAATTCTGTAATTTGAACCAATTTTTTTTTTTCAAATTAATTGCATGTGTTATATTAAACATTACTTTTTCATTTGATTATAAGATGAGTACTGTAGTTGAGTATTTAAAACAAAATATTGTGACTGCGTGAAGCAATGTTTTGGTACCACGAACCATGGCAACACAGCTAGACGTTTTTTTGGTAATAAAGAGACATCAGCCGATGTTTAATGTTTTCAATTTAAATGTTTTCAACTATATAGAGAACATTATCCTGTGACCTAAAAATTAATTCTAGTACATTTAATGAGCAGAGTGCAGAAGTATGTACAAATTAATAAGTATAGTCTCCTTTATATGGACCCTCGCTTTTCCGGACTTTCCAGTAATGCGGACATCTCCACACTTGGGACATTTTTAATATTTTACTTCTAAAGTTCGGACGGAACAAAATTTGGAGATGTTTGGCTTACAATTTGTCCCTCTGTCACTCTGGATATCAAGTCGACGTTGTTTCCAAATGTATTTCGTTAAGTTTCGTTATAATTTCATAATAACATACGTATAAAATACATTTATGTATAAGTATTTTTATAAAACAAAATAAATTAAATTAAATAAAATAAATTTAATTTAAATTATGTAAATTTTTATTTACAAAACTGTTTAAATAAAAGCGATTGAACGAATAAAGCTCAAATAAACATTTTTCATATAATTGCTAAAAGTTCAAATAAACATTCAGTTTGAAGAATCCAAGCCAAAATCTTTCTCTCATAATCTCCAAAAGCATCTTTAAATTTGTAAACAATTGTAACTCTCGTTTGGTGACCTTCTTTTGGAAATGGCTTAAAACACTCAACAAATTTATAGACTTTAAATTTGTTTTCTAAAGTCAGTCTCTGATTTTTTAATAATCTAGTTATTAAAAAAAAAAGAAGTAAAACAACAATCAAAATTTACCTTCTAAATCGAAAAACTATATTAATCACCAAAACACTGACACTGACACAATTTGTAGCCCATAATTTTAAAATTCTATCGCATCAATCTATCTCTTGATTGTCATGACTTAGTATCTATCCGCCTTCCCTACTCTTTTGTCTATCAAATCTTCTTCACCCACACACTTACTGCAATGCTTATATAATCAAGCCATAAAATATTTGATATTTTGTGCACATCATTTGAGCCAGAAAAACAATTTTCTGCTGATATGCAAATGTTTTGCTGCAAAGTGCACTCAATGCAATGGCATGCAAGTATATGTGTGTCTGTATTGCTATGTGTGCATGTGTGTGTTTGAGTGGATAAGTTTGAGTATGTGAAAGTTTGAGTAAGCATGCACATAAATGTGAGTAACCACAGCAAAAGCACTGGCAACATTCTTGCATTAGTTGCTGTGGCTGACTGTGACGTTGTTTGAGATGTTCGAGATGTTGCTATTGTTGTAGTTGTTGTCGTTGTTGTTGTTGCTCTGTATCGTTTATTGATATTTGTTTCGGTTTGTCAAAATCAACTGCAACGTTGAGTTTCTTGTAGTTTGCAAATAATTCTAATATTTCACATTGACAGCCATGCAACCCAATGAACGCCAACATTTGACAGTTGACAGAAATTTTAGCATAACTGAATAAAGGACTCAGCAACAGATCAAAAGTATTTGACTGAACAAAAGACACCAATTTATTTGTTTTGAGTTAGAAAACTCATATTAAAGACTGCTTTTAAGAGTAGAAGGAGTTAAATTAAAGAGATTGTTAAAAAAAAACAAAAAACAAAAATTTATTAAAAAATCTATTTATTTATTAAATTCTTTAAACACAAATGAAATAACTCATTCCAATACCAATTTCAATTTCAATATCAATTTCAATTTCAATTTCAATTTCAATTTCAATTTCAATTTCAATTTCAATTTCAATTTCAATTTCAATTTCAATTTCAATTTCAATTTCAATTTCAATTTCAATTTCAATTTCAATTTCAATTTCAATTTCAATTTCAATTTCAATTTCAATTTCAATTTCAATTTCAATTTCAATTTCAATTTCAATTTCAATTTCAATTTCAATTTCAATTTCAATTTCAATTTCAATTTCAATATCAATTTCAATTTCAATTTCAATATCAATTTCAATTTCAATTTCAATTTCAATTTCAATTTCAAATTCAATTTCAATTTCAATTTCAATTTCAATTTCAATTTCAATTTCAATTTCAATTTCAATTTCAATTTCAATTTCAATTTCAATTTCAATTTCAATTTCAATTTCAATTTCAATTTCAATTTCAATTTCAATTTCAATTTCAATTTCAATTTCAATTTCAATTTCAATTTCAATTTCAATTTCAATTTCAATTTCAATTTCAATTTCAATTTCAATTTCAATTTCAATTTCAATTTCAATTTCAATTTCAATTTCAATTTCAATTTCAATTTCAATTTCAATTTCAATTTCAATTTCAATTTCAATTTCAATTTCAATTTCAATTTCAATTTCAATTTCAATTTCAATTTCAATTTCAATTTCAATTTCAATTTCAATTTCAATTTCAATTTCAATTTCAATTTCAATTTCAATTTCAATTTCAATTTCAATTTCAATTTCAATTTCAATTTCAATTTCAATTTCAATTTCAATTTCAATATCAATTTCAATTTCAATTTCAATTTCAATTTCAATTTCAATATCAATTTCAATTTCAATTTCAATTTCAATTTCAATTTCAATTTCAATTTCAATTTCAATTTCAATTTCAATTTCAATTTCAATTTCAATTTCAATTTCAATTTCAATTTCAATTTCAATTTCAATTTCAATTTCAATTTCAATTTCAATTTCAATTTCAATTTCAATTTCAATTTCAATTTCAATTTCAATTTCAATTTCAATTTCAATTTCAATTTCAATTTCAATTTCAATTTCAATTTCAATTTCAATTTCAATTTCAATTTCAATTTCAATTTCAATTTCAATTTCAATTTCAATTTCAATTTCAATTTCAATTTCAATTTCAATTTCAATTTCAATTTCAATTTCAATTTCAATTTCAATTTCAATTTCAATTTCAATTTCAATTTCAATTTCAATTTCAATTTCAATTTCAATTTCAATTTCAATTTCAATTTCAATTTCAATTTCAATTTCAATTTCAATTTCAATTTCAATTTCAATTTCAATTTCAATTTCAATTTCAATTTCAATTTCAATTTCAATTTCAATTTCAATTTCAATTTCAATTTCAATTTCAATTTCAATTTCAATTTCAATTTCAATTTCAATTTCAATTTCAATTTCAATTTCAATTTCAATTTCAATTTCAATTTCAATTTCAATTTCAATTTCAATTTCAATTTCAATTTCAATTTCAATTTCAATTTCAATTTCAATTTCAATTTCAATTTCAATTTCAATTTCAATTTCAATATCAATTTCAATTTCAATTTCAATTTCAATTTCAATTTCAATTTCAATTTCAATTTCAATTTCAATTTTAATTTGAGTTTGAATTTGAATTTGAATTTGAATTTGAATTTGAATTTGAATTTGAATTTGAATTTGAATTTGAATTTGAATTTGAATTTGAATTTGAATTTGAATTTGAATTTGAATTTGAATTTGAATTTGAATTTGAATTTGAATTTGAATTTGAATTTGAATTTGAATTTGAATTTGAATTTGAATTTGAATTTGAATTTGAATTTGAATTTGAATTTGAATTTGAATTTGAATTTGAATTTGAATTTGAATTTGAATTTGAATTTGAATTTGAATTTGAATTTGAATTTGAATTTGAATTTGAATTTGAATTTGAATTTGAATTTGAATTTGAATTTGAATTTGAATTTGAATTTGAATTTGAATTTGAATTTGAATTTGAATTTGAATTTGAATTTGAATTTGAATTTGAATTTGAATTTGAATTTGAATTTGAATTTGAATTTGAATTTGAATTTGAATTTGAATTTGAATTTGAATTTGAATTTGAATTTGAATTTGAATTTGAATTTGAATTTGAATTTGAATTTGAATTTGAATTTGAATTTGAATTTGAATTTGAATTTGAATTTGAATTTGAATTTGAATTTGAATTTGAATTTGAATTTGAATTTGAATTTGAATTTGAATTTGAATTTGAATTTGAATTTGAATTTGAATTTGAATTTGAATTTGAATTTGAATTTGAATTTGAATTTGAATTTGAATTTGAATTTGAATTTGAATTTGAATTTGAATTTGAATTTGAATTTGAATTTGAATTTGAATTTGAATTTAAATTTGTATTTGAATTTGAATTTAAATTTGAATTTAAATTTAAATGTGAATTTGAATTTGAATTTGAATTTGAATTTGAATTTGAATTTGAATTTGAATTTGAATTTGAATTTGAATTTGAATTTGAATTTGAATTTGAATTTGAATTTGAATTTGAATTTAAATTTGTATTTGAAATTTAATTTTAATTTTAATTTGAATTTGAATTTGAATTTGAATTTGAATTTGAATTTGAATTTGAATTTGAATTTGAATTTGAATTTGAATTTGAATTTGAATTTGAATTTGAATTTGAATTTGAATTTGAATTTGAATTTGAATTTGAATTTGAATTTGAATTTGAATTTGAATTTGAATTTGAATTTGAATTTGAATTTGAATTTGAATTTGAATTTGAATTTAAATTTGAATTTGAATTTGAATTTGAATTTGAATTTGAATTTGAATTTGAATTTGAATTTGAATTTGAATTTGAATTTGAATTTGAATTTGAATTTTGAATTTGAATTTGAATTTGAATTTGAATTTGAATTTGAATTTGAATTTGAATTTGAATTTGAATTTCAATTTCAATTTCAATTTCAATTTCAATTTCAATTTCAATTTCAATTTCAATTTCAATTTCAATTTCAATTTCAATTTCAATTTCAATTTCAATTTCAATTTCAATTTCAATTTCAATTTCAATTTCAATTTCAATTTCAATTTCAATTTTAATTTCAATTTCTATTTCAATTTCAATTTCAATTTGAATTTGAATTTGAATTTGAATTTGAATTTGAATTTGAATTTGAATTTGAATTTGAATTTGAATTTGAATTTGAATTTGAATTTGAATTTGAATTTGAATTTGAATTTGAATTTGAATTTGAATTTGAATTTGAATTTGAATTTGAATTTGAATTTGAATTTGAATTTGAATTTGAATTTGAATTTGAATTTGAATTTGAATTTGAATTTGAATTTGAATTTGAATTTGAATTTGAATTTGAATTTGAATTTGAATTTGAATTTGAATTTGAATTTGAATTTTAATTGGAATTGGAAATTGAAATTGAATTTGATTTGGATGAGGAGCTGAACTTGTATTTTTATCTGTTTTGGGATATTGATTGATTTTGTATTTATATATTTTTTATATTTTTTTTTTTTTGTTGTGTAAATTATAGGTTTTCGCAAACTTTTTTTTGCTTGAAAAAGGTTTTTTTTTTTTTTGGTCATAACTTTCCGCAATGAGTGTTGCTGCACTTCTTGTTTAGTTGTAAAGTAGCAGAAATCAAGTATTTCAGCAACAATTTATCTTGCATCGTTATGTTGAAACATTGTTTCCGCTGGCTGATGGAAGAGCTACAATATCAAAAGAGTGCAACAAAAATAAAAATGCTGTAGAATGCAAATGTGTAGATTTACGTGCATGCATATTTGTGAGAGTGTGTACAGAAAGCCTGCATGTTGCAATGCAAAACAAGCGAAACAAAGTTGTTCATATATACCTAGTCAGAACGAATGCGAGTTTATCTTCAAAATAGTTCTAAAGCTACAGCAAGATATTCACACTCACGGTTGACTCACGGTTGACTCATTGTGCTCGATTATAAGAGATATACAATTAAAGTACATGAAGTACAGGATTCACTGCAGTGAAAAATTGTTTGGCTTTTTTAAAAATGTTTACTTTTAGGTATAAAAAAATTAAATCATTTATTTCTTGCAATATTAGTTTTGATACTAACTCAGAGCATTTTAGTTAAATGGTCTAGCGTTCTGCAAAAATGTATCTCCGAAATAAGTAGGATAAGGATGTGTTACTAGTTTCTGTTATATTTCCTGCTGGGTGCTTACTTATTATACTCGCATGTGTTGCAACAAAGTTTTAACTCATCTGGTTTGAATTATCACTTCAGCTATAACTCAGATAAAAGCAGCCAGCAACAACTGTAGCAACGCGAACGACATAATTGTGTAGCAGTGTTGTTAAATAAAGCAGAGTTGCCACTCTAGAGTGCCTTTTCCTTTTTTATCATAAAATCAGACAGTACTTCTAAAAACGTTTTCAGTTTGTTCATCACTTTAGAACACAATAAAAATTGTAACCATATTTTTTTATTTTTTTTGTTAAACAAAATTTGGTATCCCTTATATAGTACTTATTAGGGAATAATTCGTTTAACAACGAAATTTTCTGAATTTTGTCTGAGTGAAAATGGAATACGGCAGTAGCTAAGAGGACTTTAATGCCAATTGTAGCAGATTCAATCCCAGCATATAGAATAATAATTTTTAAAGCTTGTCACGCCAACAATTTAAACCGCTGCATAACTCACGCTTTACACTGTTTTGACCTTGTTTTTTTCCCGCCTTTTTGAAAGAGTCCATTTATTAAAATCAGTCCGCAAAAAACTCAGCTATATGATTTTATTTTAATTTTTGCAAAAATTAAGCTTTGCTAACAAACTCCCGAGATCCTTGAGATTGTTTAAAAAAACAAAAAACAAAAAAAAAATTTGAAGCAAAAGTAAAGCATTGCCACACAGTAAGCATCTTAGCCACCTGGGAGTAATGTTTTTTTATGAAAAGCGAAACGTAAAAAATAAAAATTTAACAATTTGATGTAAGTCATAAAATAATAAAAAAGTTCTGCGACAAAAGTTAAATAACATGAATATTAAATAAGAATAAAAAATTGCCAAAAGGCAGCAATGCATTATTTTAAATTCTTTGAAAATAAGAGGTGGGTAAATAAAATAGATATTAAAATACAGTTGAGGTAACAAAATTTTATAGTCAGCAAAAAAAAAAAAATACAACAAAACTTTAGAGAAATCTCTATTAAAAAAGAAAATAATAAATTTTCGAATGTAAGCCAACAAAATTGTTATAATAATGATAATTTACAAGAGCGAAAGACAAACGGAAGAGAGAGAATGAGACAACAATAGCGGTGAAGGATATATAAGAGAAATACAGGCACTTAAAAGCCAACAGGAGGTAAAAGTTAGCGAGGCACATTTATAAAAAAAAAAAAACCAAAAACAACATGGTTTATGTGATAAGGTAGAGCTGCCTGCCAGCCAGCCAGGTTGTTAAACAACAGCACAGCAACATTATTTCAGTTACAGTTAAACAAACGGAAGCGCACACTCAACTCAGCGTCATGTGGGAAATGCTGAAATAAACAAAAATGAATGCACGAAAAATAATGCAAAATGAAATCATAAATATATAATGGCGCCCAAGGATGTGTGCTGCAACAGCAACGGCAACAATATAAACAAAATAACAATGATAGTGACAATAGCAACAATAAATGGAAAACCAAACAATTGCTGGAAAATCGTAAAGGAAGAACCGTAGTGAAGATAGCAACGCACGCCCATCCACACGTTTCGAATTTCGAAAACATTTAACCAAAAATTCACCACACACAAGATTTTGACCATAAACGAAAGTGGTCAAATGCTAAACTAAATATTTTGCGTCTGCTTTTCAATGCAGTCATTTTCATATTTAAGTACACAATTAGCACAGGCAAAAAATTTCTATTCCGTGGCTCAGTTGGTTAAGCAGTTGATTTTATCGATTTGATTTGATTTGATGAATGGAGTGGCCCTGGTTCGATCCTCAGCAAAACCGTATTTTTTTTGTTATTTTTATATAATTATCTTATATTATTGATTATTTAATTAATGAAAAAATTGAATTGAGCAACATTTTTTTTTTGTCACATCCTAGTATCGAACCGCGGACTGCGGTAACCATCGCATTAGAGTCGCGAGTTTTAACCCGGGCTAATCTATTGCTTTTTCTGTTGTTAACAATTGTACAGTGTTCTACGTGCTATGATTTCGAAAGTAAACCTTAAGTATAAATAATAAACCTTCAGGAATTATATATTTTTAAAAAAATATGTGTATATAACTTTTATGGGTTTGCTTTATAAATTTTACAGTTTTAAAATTAAACTTAAAGTCTAAATAATAACCCTTTTGGCCTTAAATGTCGCAAGTCGCAAGAAGTTTAGTGGGTTTATTATTCAAACTCTTGAGTTTTAAATTATTGCAAAAATAAACTTAGGTTTTAATAATCCACTGTTTGGTTTAAATTTTACAAAACATAACTTCTTAGATTAATTTTTAACACTTAATAATTTTAAAAAATAAACTTTCGGCTTAAATAATAAACTTTCTGAGCTTAATTTTCACAATACAAACATTTTTAAACTTTTTGGGTTTACTTTTTGAAACCCAAACATTTAAATTCGTTAATTTTTCGAATGTAAGACTGGAAAATTTTTAAAGATAAACTTTTAGGTTTAAAAAACGAGTCATAAATTCAAAGAGAGTTTTAAGGGTTTTAAATTTAAACTCAAATTTTCGCCTGTATAGATGCTGGAATTGTGTGGCTTGTCGTTTGTGGCTAGGTTTTTGTGGCTAGGCTTTTGGCTGGGCTTGCGTTGGTAGGTTTTTGTGGGTAGGCTTACGTTCCTAAGTCTTAGTTTCTGGAATTGTGCAGTTAGTCTTTTGTGGCCAGGCTTTTGTGGCTAGACACTTGTGGCTAGGCTTACGTTGCTAGGGTTCTGTAGCTAGGCTTATGTTATTAAGTCTTACTTTCTGGAATTGTATGGCTAGGGCTTTGTGGCTAGGCTTTTGTGGGTAGGCTTTTGTGGCTAGGGTTTTGTGGCTAGACTTTTGTGGCTACACTCAGAAAAAAAGTACATTAAACAACCGTAAAATTAACATTTTTAGTTGACAAACGTCGTCCGACATTAAAAAATGTTAAAATTGATATTATCCTAATGTACTTTTTACATTACGAAACCTACATTTAAAAATGTATAACTGTCACATAATAATGTTATTTTAACACTTAAAATATCAAAAAGTATCAGTAAATTAATGCAGATAAAAAAAATGTATTGAAAAATAATTTGCCACGAGTGGGATTCGAACCAGGGCTCCGGACATCCAAAGCCACACTCTTAACCTGTGTGCCACGGTCACCTGTATGCCTTAACGGCTCAGCTCTTAAATAAACATTACATCTGCTTGTTGTTGACATCTACATTTATAATGTTAAATGGATATGAAATACTATCAATTTTACAGTAAAAAATTATGAACTAAAAACATTTTAAATGTTATTTTAACATTAAGAATTGATATTGCAACGTAAAACATTACATTATCAATTTGATATTTTTCTTATCAATTCAACACAATACATGTTAACTTTACATTTTCTTACGTAAAATCCACATTTTCTGATTTACATTGGAAATAACATTAAAAAACGTTTATATTACATGGCAGCTTTTTTCTGAGTGTAGACACTTGTGGCTACGCTTACATTATGTTATTACGTTACGTTGTTATGTTGCTTGGGTTCTGTAGCTAGGTTTTTGTTATTAATTCATATTTTCTAAAATTGTGTGGCTAGACTTTTGTGACTACACTGAGAAAAAAACACATACCTTGCTCCGGCAAAAAATTTCTCGATTTTTGATACTAGCAATTTTCTCTTTTTCAAATAAAATTTTCTTCAATTGGAATAAATTTTCACATTTTCGAAGAAATATTTCTTTACTTCTAGGAAATGGAAATATTTAAATGTCTCTAATAATGATAAGTATTTTTCTCGCACAAAAAATTTCTCATTTATAGAGAAATTTTATTGAAAATGAAAAACTTTTCTTATATTTTGATAAAAAGTTCACTATGAGAAGTATTTTCTTCAATAAAAACAAATATTTTCTCAAAAAAAAAAAAATTTTTCTCTAAAAATGATATATTTTTCTATTTCATGGTAGATTTTTATCATTTTTAGAGAATTTTTAGTATCGCAATTAGAGAATAGCATTCTCTGGAGCAAAGTCTATACCATTTTTCTCTAAATATGATGCCTTTTTTATCATATTCCAAGACACTTTTTTCTGAGTGTAGGCTTACGTTGCTAGGTCTTAGTTGCTGGAATTGTGTGTCTTTTTGTGACTTGGCATACGTTTATTTACAATTTTCAACTTTTGGGTTGTATGGGAGGTAGGCGTGTCTGTGGGACTACTAATTTTGTTTTTGCTTTGGATATTACCAAGTAATAATCTTGATTATTTTGATGCGAAAGGAACTTAACTATTATTACTCATATTTATACTTTTCAAAAAGTTTTTCGTACGAAAGTACCATCTTTAAATATTTGTGGTCAATATTCTTATCAACGTTTGTTTTATAAAATTGAATTCACGGTTATTTGTTAGAATAAGTAATTAATTAATTTTAAATGCTCTTAAATACCTGCATATATGTTTAAAATATTTGTTTAACTATTCTGCTATGATATGAGTTTGATTTGTTTTTCAATACTTTAACACTGGATTGAACGTGGTGTGTTCAAAATCGTTGCTGAACTTTATAAGATGAGCAAGAAAAGTGTTGAAATATTTTCCAAAAGCAATACCTATGTACTAAAATATTGCATAATATTTTAGTGAGTAAAAAGTTTTAAAATTATTTGGTGAAATTGTTCTTGATTTTTTTGCATATATTTTTTATTTTATTTAACAATTTTAAGTGCTGTAAAGCAATGAATAAAAACGTAAGCATTAAGAGTGTGCAGCAGCGCTTGCATACCGATTATACACAAGTTAAAAGAAATAATTGCAAACATTGGCTTCAGCAAGCAGTGTGTTCGAAATTGCTGTTGTTGACATTCTGTTTATGCATTACGTAATTAATTAAGTTGCACTCAGCGTTGCCAACTTAACAGCAAAAAAAAAAAAAAAAAAAAAAACTCGAGATATAAAACGATGAGTAAGCCACCAAGGCAAATGCTTGGTTATGCATTGTAACTGCATAGAGCGGTAAGTTAGCTTAAGTATATGGATCAATTGTATCGCCAGCTCCTAAACCTTTTTGTTTTTCAGCAGGTTATATTAAGATCTTAATCTAATCTAGAGACAAAAAATAGAGTTAACTTTAGGAATTTGAAACAAAAAACTAAACAATATATCGAAGTTCGATTAAAAGATAAATATATAATTGAGGAGTTTACATTCAAAACCACATAAGTCACACAGAACGAATTGTTGGGTCGATTGATAAAAAATAGTTTCATAGTGCAAAAAAAATCGTTTTTTCAATTTCAAATTTGGACTAATCTGGATTTGAAAGTTAGAAAAGAATAAAAATTTAGATTCCACCGTTCAGGAATTCAAAAGTTAGAGGAACTCATTAAAATGATTTTTGGATACTTTTTTTTCAAAGAATCCAAAGCAATTGCGATTCCGCTGAAGGTCCTTTGTAGTAGACAAAAACGTTTTTTTGCTTTTAATTTTTTATTTATTACAGAACGCATGCTCGAATTCGTAAAAATGCTAAATTTATCACTCATACTAACGTTTTGACATAAAAAAGCTTTTAAAATTTGAACGAAAACTACACAAATGAAAACTTGCTTGGACTCATCTAGTTTTGATTGAAAACTTACAGTGGACATGTCTGCTTTTAATACATTTTTCTCGAGGATTTGTATCATTTTTATCAAAGAGAATTTTATGGATTGATGTATTGTAACATTTGCTTTACAATGGCATTTCTAACTACAATTTTTTTCTTGTGACTTATCTGGATTTGAATGTATACCCCTCAATTATTGAACATCATTTATGAATGTTTTCAAAATAATAAAAAATTTTTTTATTATAGTTGGAGTATTTCTGATTTCTTAAATATTATATCCCTAATGGTCTTGAAGGTTTTATAAATATAATTTTTGAGAAAATTTGACAATTTTGTATGAAAATATATTAAAAATAAAGCAATATTCGAAAATGAATTACAAGCAAAAAGGAATTACTTTTTAAGTACACATCTATTACTCTATTCGGCTAGCCTTCTAACCGATATTTGTTAATTTCACCCAAATTACGTCTGTACCTCTCATACCAAATCATGTAATTGAAGTACTCCTAGGGTAAAACCGATTTCAACTTTATTGTGTAGAAATCTATAACTTAATTTTTCTAGCCTTCTGATTGGCATTCGTTAAGATCGGGCTACTTTTATTTGTATCTCCTATACAAAATCATATAAACAAATAATAAAGCTCTAAGAGAGGTACCCATAGGTTCTAATTAATTTAGACCATTTTCAGTACCTACACATATTTCTTTAATTATTCTAGTCTTTTGACTGAGTCTTGTAAATATCAATCAACTTTTATATGTAACTCCCAAGAGAGAGCTACCCATAGGGTCTTAGACATTTCGAAGATTTTTAATACACATCTTTAAATTTATTTGTGTAGTCTTCTGACCAATTTTCATTAAGATCGGCCAACTATTGTATGTACCAGACACATATAAATCATGTTAAAACTAAATAGATGTCTAGTTAAAGTACTGCTAGTGTCTAACCAATTTCAACTCTTTTCAGTAGACAAAAACAAAATTCAATATCAAAGGAGCACTTCTTATATGTTTTTTCCAATTTTGAATGGGTTGGACTGACATACAATTTGTTGTATTGAGAAAAACGCATTTACAGTTTGAAGTATGTATGCAGAGAAGACTAAAAGCACCAGTAATTTTTTCAGAACATCAGTTTTAAGTGTTCCTTCTCGTAAATTAAGACGTGATTTTTACTATATAAATGAATAATTTGAGCCAAAATACGAAATTTTAATTTGACGCAAGTCCTAGCCTCTTAAGATGGGACATAACATTTGCGGCAGAGAAAACAGACCGTTTTTGAAAAATTCATAACTCCGTCAAAAACAAAAATGTTTCCAAATTTTTTTTTTGCTTTTATAGAACTACAAGAACAAAAATTCAAAAAAATATATTTTTTAATTCAACATGGTTTTATAGAGCTCCAAACTGATGGCATAGGAAAAAAACAGAAAAAAACTGGTTGCAGCGCTGGGAGTCGCAAGAATTCCGCGATCTGGAAAAAATGACTTTTTTAAATCTTAACAAAATTGGTTGTCGTGTGACAGAAGCTTTTCTTAAAATTTTTTTTTCAATTTCTGGTGATGATCCAAATTTGAACGTGTGTTTTTTCGAAAAAAATATTGACTTTAAAAATTCATAAAAAATCGCAAAAAAAAATTTTTTAAAAATCTCGTGTCAAACGATAGCGAATCAAGTTTAAAAAAATACAAAAAAAAAATAATTCCTCAAAAAATTAACCCGCTAGTGCCGCAACCAGTACGAAAAACATGATTTCGAGATAAACGCGTTCAAAGTTTGTGAACAAAGAAAAAAAAATTTAAAATAACAAATGCGCTCTCACTAATCCGGCTAGAGTTTTTTTTTTGTTATTGTAAGTTTATAAATAATACTTTTGATATTTTTCTTGTAAAAGTATTTTAAGAGGCAAATAAATTCTTATTATACGTGAACATTAAAGTTTGTCGTACGCTTTTTTGGTATTAATTTAAACTCAAAATAAATGAAACTTTTTCCATTGAAAGGTTATGTTGCCCAGATGTGCAGAATGTATATATAAATGATATATCTGATAGAGGGGGTTCCCAACCTTCTAAGAGTGAAATTAAATTTTTAAGAAAAAAACCCGCTTTTTTATTAATATTAAATATGGTTAGGGGAGAGTTTTTGAGTTGGTCGAATTTGAATTTTTTTTCAAAGTAACAATTTCTTAAAAAAATGCTTGATTCTAATGTATGTGCCTTTAACAATGCTCTTAATAATTGCTTTTCAACTTCAGTTCCTCAGAGAAAAGCCTCTCTAATATCTGGACCCACTTGGTATACCAAAAAATGTAGTTTTATCCATTCGTCAATTGTAAAATTTGTTAAAAAATGTGTTTTGAGTTCAAAAATTTGAATTTCCATGTCAATATCTGAATCTGAAATTTTAACGGTTTTTCAATTTTTCTAATTTTTTCTAAAAGTTTGTTAAATTATCTTTTAAATGTAATAAAAACAACAACAAAGTTCTAACCAAAAGTATTTTTAATGAATTTTCTTAATATTGTCGATAGTTATTTAGCGTGTGTTTCAACCAAATGCCAAGAGAGAGAAAAAAACTGTCTCAAATTGAATGTTCTAAATTGGGAAGCCAATATCTCCGCCATCTGTGAATAGATTTTATTTATTTTTTTTTTGTATTTAAGTCTTATCAGTTAACTTAAAAAAACTTTTGAATATAATACCGTTTTTTGTTTTTTTATGTTTAAATTATTCATTTTAAAAAAAGACCATAAAATTTGATTTATTCTAAAAATATGGGGTAAAAATGATTTTTGTTGTAAAAAAACCAAAAACTCAAAATTGCATTTTTGATTTTCTTTAAAAGTCTATACCGAATTTACGGTGAATTTATTTTGTCTTGACACTAAATTAATAAAAAATGTCCGTGCCATCAAAAAATCAAGGCTACACCCTATGACTTTTTTAAAAAAATTAAATTTTTTTAAAATGTTGTTTTTCTGTTTTTGAAAGAAATAATTAAATAAATAAATAATTTTTCTGAAGAAAATAGCTTAATATCTCCAATCAATGAAAAGTTATAGCCCTGAACTTATTTTGATCATCTCGCATATATTTATAAATAGGCAATCAATAAATTGGTCGAATTTCGACCACAGGCGATACTAGTTTTTATTAATACGTGAACATTAAAGTTTGTCGTACGCTTTTTTGGTATTAATTAAAACTCAAAATAAATGAAATTTATATCATTTGAAAGGTTATGTTGCCCAGATGTGCAAAATGTAAATATAAATGATATATCTGATAGAGGGGGTTCCCAACCTTCTAAGAGTGAAATTAAATTTTTAAGAAAAAAACCCGCTTTTTTATTAATATGAAATATGGTTAGGGGAGAGTTTTTGAGTTTGTCAAATTTGAATTTTTTTTCAAAAGTAACAATTTCTTAAAAAAATTTAGTTTTATCCATTCGTCAATTGTAAAATTTGTAAAAAAATGTGTTTTGAATTCAAAAATTTGAATTTCCATGTCAATATCTGAATCGAATTTTAACGGTTTTTCAATTTTTCTAATTTTTTCGTAAAGTTTGTTAAATTTTCTTTTAAATGTAATAAAAATTACAGCAAAGTTCTAACCAAAAGCATTTTTAATGAATTTTCTTAATATTGTCATTATTTATTTAGCGTGTGTTTCAACAAAATGCCAAGAGAGAGAAAAAAAACTGTTTCAAATTGAATGTTCTAAATTCGGAAGCAATTATCTCCGCCATCTGTGAATATTTTTTATTTATTTCTTTTTTGTACTTAAGTCTTATCAGTTAACTTAAAAAAACTTTAAAATAAAACCGTTTTTTGTTTTTTTATTTTTAAATTATTTTTTTTACAAAAAGACCATAAAATTTGCTTTATTCTTAAAATATGGTGTAAAAATGATTTTTTGTTGTAAAAAAACAAAAATTCAAAATTGCATTTTTGATTTTCTTTCAACATCTAAACCGAATATTAGGTGAATTTATTTTGTCTTGACACTAAATTTATAAACTATCCGTGCCATCAAAAAATCAAAGCTGCCTCCTATGATTTCTTTGACAAAATTAAATTTTTTTAAAATGTTGTTTTTCTGTTTTTGAACAAAATCTATACTATTATATAAAAATGAAACTCCAAGATTCGCTTTTTTCATGTATGTAATTCAGGATCTCCGGAACCACTGTACTGATTTGAATGAAATTTTCACTAATCGAACAATAAATTATTCAAGACGGTCTTTGTATACTCAGAATTTTAAGTTATAAAAAAGCTAAAAAGTTATAGGCCAATAATCTTACTTAAGTCAATATTTTTCATCAAATTAATCGCTTATTTTCCATATGCTGCCTACACCTTAACAGTTAGGTGGGTATGATGTATGAGCAAATGAAAGATCTTGCCGTTTCCAACAAAAAAGTCAGTGGTGACATGTATCTCAGATCAATAGTTTTTCCGTAAAATTGATATTTTAGTTAAAAATTTATCAATTTTCCTACAAATTTCTTGCAAGCAGGTCGATTGTTGATAGCTTCGATGGCTATCGTTGTTTGCAGCGCACACATTGTTGTTTTCGCTGCAAAATGCTGCAACATGCTTCGTGCAGAATTTAAGCCAAGTCGATGAACGAGAAGGAGACAATTTAGTTGCGACTGCGTAATCGACTGGTTATGTTGTGTTGATTTGCGGCTGCGCGCTGTTTTAAAAATAAATAGAGCAACATGGTATGTGTTAAACATTAATATTTGCTTTATTTAGATATTTGCATTTGTGTCTTTGCTTTATTTTTTTTCAATTGGAATTTCTTATTTTAGAAATTCTTATGAGTTTTTCGTTTGTTGCTGTCTCAACGTAATAATTATTTGCAGTGGGAATTTTTTCTGTACAAATAAAAACAGTAGAATTGTTACTCGCTCTCTACTGTGTGTAGAATAGAAAAGCTACAGAAAAAGGGGAATCGAAATTTTTGTTAAAATTTAAGGCTTAAATTAAAGAGCATGACGTTTTGAAGACCATTTGCCCTAAAAGGATACAATACAAAGATTCACTTAGGTTTTTTGTACTATGTATATTCACAAGCCTTTCATGGGTTTTTTATATGTTTATTTGTAAGTATTTTAAGGGATAAAGAATTATTTTTGTATTTATTTCCCAAAAGTTTAATATTTTAAAAAGGTATGAGTTTATTCGTATTACACACATTATTTTTAACACATCTTAGTTTTGATATAAAATATAAACCAAATTGTGTCTTCTTTGTCCAAACATAAGCTTATGTATGGAGTTTTAAATATTTGGGTTGTAGGGGAGGTAAGCGTGTCCATGGGTGAATTCCAAAAATATTCAAAAGTGCAGATCTTGGATCCATTTCAATATGTCTACCAAAATGGAGTTAACTCAACTGCTTCTTATCCTATGCTTATGGACAACACACAGACGGACGGATAAACAGACATAGATAAATTGACTCATGAGATGACACCTGATCAAGAATATATATAATTTTCTTTACCGGAATCACTTATTTCTATGCATTACAAGCGTTTGCAGAAATTTAATCACATCACCTTATATTTTTATGGTATAAAAATGGTTTCAACTTGCAGTATAAAATAGCTTGAATATATCTATGGAATTACATAAAAATTAATCTCAAAGATTCGTTTTTTTTTTGTTTGTTTAATAACTCATGAACTATATCATTGATTTAAATAAAATTTTCACTTTGAATTTTAAATTCTTAAAAAGTGAAAACATCTTCTATCTACGATTTTAAACTATAGTTGAACATTTAACATGATATCTCATAAATTGCTTTATTTTTCATTAGGATTCTCTTTATTTGAATTGATATATAGGTAGTCAATACAATATATATGAACAAACTGAAGATCTTTTCGTACTATAAAAATAAGTCAGAAATAAAGTCATACTTCTTAAATAAATGATTCGATACTTATCAAAGTCGACTTAGTCTAACGGTTAAAATTTTGTACGGTTTTTGCTAAATCAGAAACGATTAAGAAATAATTTTTATTGAAAGAATAAATTATCGATATTGTCATTCATTTTGTAAAAAACCACTACAATGAGTTTTATTTCAAAGGCTGAGGTATAAAATAAAAAAGGGTAAAGTTTTTCAAAGTTGCTCTATTTGGTTTTCAGTAATATTTAAAAATAAAACAGAGTCCCTTAAATTTTTCGCGGCTATTTCGTGATAAAATAAAATATGTTTCCATAGAAGTGGGGTTAGAAGAGTATAAAAGTTATAATTGATCAAAGACACGCGGATTTTATGAGCAAATTTCTAATCGCAAACACACAATAACTTTTTTTACATAGGGTCGGTAATAGTTATTTTAAAAAGCTATGTAGGTTATTTTTAAGGTTTCTACAGTAACATTACTTACATATGTAAATCGAGAATAATAAGAACGAATTAATGTCCTTAACGAAAGAGATATTCGTTGATTTCATGAAGCTCGGATAATTTTGTTTTTTCCGGTGATTTCGGGCGATTTTAAAGAAGCTTCTTTAAAAGTCATTATTTTGGCATAAAGAGCACAATTGTGCACGAATATTCGAGTGCAACTTCGCGGTAACTTAAAACTGGTACGTTTGCTTCAACAGTTCTGACAGTTGGATATTGGCATAAAGTTTACTTCATGCTTGAGCAATGCACTGAAAACAAAAGATGACTTACTTTCGAATTTGTATGCAATGGAGTTCGGTTACGTGTTAAGGGTATTATTCTGACTGGTCCAGCAGAGGAGAAAATATTTTAATGCCTCGAATCCCTTTGATTCCCTCACATTTAAGGGGATATAAGTTTATAATTCTGTACCAACGAGTTTTACTTTGACAATAAACCAAGCACAAGGTCCATCCTTTTAAATGTCTGTGATTATCTAATGCAGAACTGTTTTTCCGTAATATTTTGGTCTTTTTAGGATAGGAAATTCATCCAATAGATTTATTCTACCTGATATCAGAAAACAACCGAAAATAATGAATTTATATTAGATTCAAAATAATGTCAATTTTGAATACATATGACGATACTTAAACAATAATACAACAAATTACATAAGACATTGTTTTTTATAATAAAACATATCGCGAGCAAGGCCGCGGAGGGTTACTAGTAATAATATAAAAAAGAAAATGTTTTTGAAGGAAATAACTTTATATCTCCAATTAATTAAGAGTTATAGCCTCGAACTTATTTTAATCATCTCGCTATAATTATAAAGAAGCAATCAATAAATTGGTCGACTTTCGACCACAGGCGATACTAGTTATTATAAATAGTCAATCAATAAATTGGTCGGATTTCGACCCCAGGTGATACTAGTTTTTATAAATACAGCCGTAAGGTAAAAAAAACAAGGAAATATATAAAAAAAAAAATTCAAATAAACTTATAATTATTTCTACTTCGGGTATTGTGATATGGTCGGGTAATGTGATATACCTACATATTTTGCTAAAAACAAAATTGTCGACAAGAATAAACATGTGAACTTAACGGCAACAGAAAAAGACACGCGCTGCAGCTTAATGCACGCCTTCATTCGTTGTGTTCGCTCTAATTGTTGTGAAAGTGTTTTATCGGTGTAGTTTTTTTTTTTTTTTTTTGAATGCGCTTTGCGAGTGAATTACAATGAATAGAGCAGAATAGTAAGCTGAAATAGATAAATTTGTTAAAGTTTGAATTAAGTTAGCCGAAACTTATAATAAATGAATGAGTTATCAATCAAGAAATTATAACCTAAAAACAAAGATAACCGAAACAAATCTGCGCGTGAGAACGACCTGTGAGGTTTAAACTCCGTCGCCTCATCGTAACCATAAAACAAAGCCAATCATAAAATTATATAAGAATCAACTTACATCATCAAGCCATTTCCATATAATATATGGAAATGGCTTGATGATGGCCATTTCCAGATATATATTTTATTTCATATTATTGTAATATATCAAGAAACCAAGAATAAGAATTCCTTAAAAAAGAATAAAACTCATTATAACGAGGATCGAAATATTTGCGTTTGTTTTAGTGTCCAAATACACAAATATTTGGAACGATCCTGAACAGCCGCTTTGTCTGTCCCAGCTACACTGAGAACAAAACACATACCTTGCTCCGGTAAAAAATTTCTCTATTTTTTGATAATAGCAATTTTCTCCTTTTCAAATAAAATTTTTTTCAATTAGAATAAATTTTCACATTTTCGAAGAAATATTTCTTTACTTCTAGGAAATGGACATATTTCAATGTCTCTAATAATGATAAGTATTTTTCTCGCACAAAAAATTTCTCATTTATTGAAAATGAAAAACTTTTCTTATATTTTGATAAAAAAATTCACTATGAGAAGATTTTCTTCTATAAAAACAAATATTTTCTCAAAAATTAAAAGTATTTTTTTCTCAAAATGATATATTTTTCTATTTCATAGAAGCTTTTTGGAGTTTACTCCTTTAGAATCGATTTGCATGAAAAGAAATTATATTAGGGGGTAAAGTCAAATTTCAACTATTTTTCGTTACGTTTGAATTTTCAACTATTTTTTGCGTTATGCTTGAATTTTCAACTTTTTTTCGTTACGTTTGAATTTTCAACTATTTTTTGCGTTATGGTTGAATTTTCAACTATTTTTGCGTTATGCTTGGCCAATCGAATGCAATGGAATTATCAAGGTCACAGGAAGATCATTGGCACTTTAATGGATTCCATGGAGAATTTGGACAAAAGTGGATGATTCTATGGCAATCAAGGTCACAGGCGGGTCATTAGCAATTTAATGGATTCCATGGATTCCATGGAGGTGACAGGGGAGTCATTGGAACTTTTATTGGTTGAAGCAACATTTGGACCAAAATGGATGATTCTATGGACAATCGGATGCACTAGGATTATCTGAGGTCAGAGATGGGTCATTGCAACTTTTATGGGTTCCATGGAACATTTAGACCAAAATGGGTGATTCTATGGCCAATCGGATGCAATGGGATTATCTGAGGTCACAAGCGGGTCATTGTGTCTTTTGTGGGTTCCAAGGAACATTTGGACCAAAATGGATGATTCTATGGCCAATCGGATGCAATAGGATTATCTGAGGTCACAAGCGGGTCATTGTGTCTTTTGTGGGTTCCAAGGAACATTTGGACCAAAATGGGTGATTCTATGGCCAAACGGATGCAATGGGATTAGCTGAGGTCATGGGCGGGTCATTGTGTCTTTTGTGGGTTCCAAGGAACATTTGGACCAAAATGGGTGATTCTATGGCCAATCGGATGCAATGGGATTATCTGAGGTCACAAGCGGGTCATTGGAACTTTTATGGGTTCCATGGAACATTTGGACCAAAATGAGTGATTCTATGGCCAAACGGATGCAATGGGATTATCTGAGGTCATAGGCGGGTCATTGGAACTTTTATGGGTTCCATGGAACATTTGGACCAAAATGGGTGATTCTATGGCCAATCGGATGCAATGGGATTATCTGAGGTCATAGGCGGGTCATTGGAACTATTATGGGTTCCATGGAACATTTGGACCAAAATGGGTGATTCTATGGCCAATCGGATGCAGTGGGATTATCTGAGGTCATAGGCGGGTCATTGGAACTTATATGGGTTCCATGGAACATTTGGACCAAAATGGGTGATTCTATGGCCAATCGGATGCAATGGGATTATCTGAGGTCATAGGCGGGTCATTGGAACTATTATGGGTTCCATGGAACATTTGGACCAAAATGTGTGATTCTATGGCCAATCGGATGCAATGGGATTATCTGAGGTCACAGACGGGTCAATGGAACTTTTATGGGTTCCATGGAACATTTGGACCAAAATGGGTGATTCTATGGCCAATCGGATGCAATGGGATTATCTGAGGTCATAGGCGGGTCATTGGAACTTTTATGGGTTCCATGGAATATTTGGACCAAAATGGGTGATTCTGTGGCCAAACGGATGCAATGGGATTATCTGAGGTCATAGGCGGGTCATTGGAACTTTTATGGGTTCCATGGAACATTTGGACCAAAATGGGTGATTCTATGGCCAATCGGATGCAATGGGATTATCTGAGGTCATAGGCGGGTCATTGGAACTTTTATGGGTTCCATGGAACATTTGGACCAAAATGGGTGATTCTATGGCCAATCGGATGCAATGGGATTATCTGAGGTCATAGGCGGGTCATTGGAACTTTTAATGGTCCCATGGAACATTTGGACCAAAATGGGTGATTCTGTGGCCAATCGGATGCAATGGGATTATCTGAGGTCATAGGCGGGTCATTGGAACTTTTATGGGTTCCATGGAATATTTGGACCAAAATGGGTGATTCTGTGGCCAATCGGATGCAATGGGATTATCTGAGGTCATAGGCGGGTCATTGGAACTTTTATGGGTTCCATGGAACATTTAGACCAAAATGGGTGATTCTATGGCCAATCGGATGCAATGGGATTATCTGAGGTCATAGGCGGGTCATTGGAACTTTTATGGGTTCCATGGAACATTTGGACCAAAATGAGTGATTCTATGGCCAAACGGATGCAATGGGATTATCTGAGGTCATAGGCGGGTCATTGGAAGTTTTATGGGTTCCATGGAACATTTGGACCAAAATGTGTGATTCTATGGCCAATCGGATGCAATGGGATTATCTGAGGTCATAGGCGGGTCATTGGAACTTTTATGGGTTCCATGGAACATTTCTACCAAAATGGATGATTCTATGGCCAATCGGATGCAATGGGATTATCTGAGGTCATAGGCGGGTCATTGGAGCTTTTAATGGTTTCATGGAACATTTGGACCAAAATGGGTGATTCTATGGCCAATCGGATGCAATGGGATTATCTGAGGTCATAGGCGGGTCATTTGAACTTTTATGGGTTCCATGTAACATTTGGACCAAAATGGGTGATTCTATGGCCAATCGGATGCAATGGGATTATCTGAGGTCATAGGCGGGTCATTGGAACTTTTATGGGTTCCATGGAACATTTCTACCAAAATGGATGATTCTATGGCCAATCGGATGCAATGGGATTATCTGAGGTCATAGGCGGGTCATTGGAACATTTAATGGTCCCATGGAACATTTGGACCAAAATGGGTGATTCTATGGCCAATCGGATGCAATGGGATTATCTGAGGTCATAGGGGTCATTGGAACTTTTATGGGTTCCATGGAACATTTGGACCAAAATGGGTGATTCTGTGGCCAATCGGATGCAATGGGATTATCTGAGGTCATAGGCGGGTCATTGGAGCTTTTAATGGTTTCATGGAACATTTGGACCAAAATGGGTGATTCTATGGCCAATCGGATGCAATGGGATTATCTGAGGTCATAGGCGGGTCATTTGAACTTTTATGGGTTCCATGTAACATTTGGACCAAAATGGGTGATTCTATGGCCAATCGGATGCAATGGGATTATCTGAGGTCATAGGCGGGTCATTGGAACTTTTATGGGTTCCATGGAACATTTCTACCAAAATGGATGATTCTATGGCCAATCGGATGCAATGGGATTATCTGAGGTCATAGGCGGGTCATTGGAACATTTGGACCAAAATGGGTGATTCTATGGCCAATCGGATGCAATGGGATTATCTGAGGTCATAGGCGGGTCATTGGAACTTTTATGGGTTCCATGGAACATTTGGACCAAAATGGGTGATTCTATGGCCAATCGGGTGCAATGGGATTATCTGAGGTCATATTCGGGTCATTGGAACTTTTATGGGTTCCATGGAACATTTGGTCCAAAATGGATGATTCTATGGCCAATCGGATGCAATGGGATTATCTGAGATCATAGACGGGTCATTGGAACTTTTATGGGTTCCATGGAACATTTGGACCAAAATGGGTGATTCTATGGCCAATTGGATGCAATGGGATTATGTGAGGTCACAGGCGGGTCATTGTGTCTTTTGTATGTTCCAAGGAACATTTGGACCAAAATGGATGATTCTATGGCCAATCGTATGCAATGGGATTGTCATTGGAACTTTTATGGGTTCCATGGAACATTTGGCCCAATGGGTGATTCTATGGCCAATTGGATGCAATGGGATTATGTGAGGTCACAGGCGGGTCATTGTGTCTTTTGTATGTTCCAAGGATTATTTGGACCAAAATGGATGATTCTATGGCCAATCGTATGCAATGGGATTATCTGAGGTCATAGGCGGGTCATTGGAACTTTTATGGGTTCCATGGAACATTTGGACCAAAATGGGTGATTCTATGGCCAAACGGATGCAATGGGATTATCTGAGATCATAGACGGGTCATTGGAACTTTTAAGGGTTCCATGGAACATTTGGACCAAAATGGGTGATTCTATGGCCAATCGGATGCAATGGGATTATCTGAGGTCATAGGCGGGTCATTGGAACTTTTGTGGGTTCCATGGTACATTTGGACCAAAATTGATGATTCTATGGCCAATCGGATGCAATGGGATTATCTGAGGTCACAGGCGGGTCATTGGATGCAATGGGATTTTCTGAGGTCGTTATCACTTTTATGAATTCTACGAAGCATTTAGACATAAATGGATGATTCTGTGGTCAAGCGGATATAACTGGACTATCTGAGGTCTAGGCTGGGTCATTGAAACTTTAATGGATTTCATATTAAAATAACATTTTTGAGAGAAAACCTTAAGTTATATTAAGTTTTTTGGAAGAACACTAGGGACGACTAGATTTTGTTCAATCATCACGATTTGTAAAAAATTTTACTTCAATTTTTTACGTTTTGAGTTTTAGTTATTTAAATTTTACTGCCTCAGTTGTTGGTAACGACATTACATTTTGGTAATGAAATTAATAATGTTTACTGTTAATGCATGATCAGTTTATATATTTAACCACTTTGCCTATTGTACATGATTATATAAAATTCCAAGGCAATCAATAAGAAGTAAACTCCAATCGCGCGTCGTAGCTGACACGCACACTTTTTTTTATCATTTTTAGAGAATTTTTAGTATCGCAATAACCCAGCAAAATCTTCGCTTACATATAATCGAAAAAGTAATCCAGAAAATTTCATTCATCGCTTACCCTCTCGCTTACAGAACCCATTATTTTTATACAGGCATGTCATTGGAGGTAATCGATGAAGCTTTCGCTTGACATGAGAGTACTTATGTAAGCACTAATTAAACTTGATGAATAACTTCTTCTCAATAATCACTTATTTATTAACAACTAAGAAGTCATTGAATAAGATATTGAAAAAATAAATTTTTTTTCGTACATCTTTTGCTTAACAGTGCTTAACAGATCAACAACACCAACCAAGAGCTAGAGAATTTATTTTTTAAAATGAGAAAAATGCTTTTATTTTATAGATATATGTATCAGTTGATTAATTAATATAATATATTTGCCTTTAACACATTTTTCTGTATTTCATTCATAAATATGGCAATTTTTTCATATTCAAAATTATAAAATTTGACACTTCTGAAGCAAAAATAAAAGTCAAATAAAAAATTTCAATTATAAAAAACACAGAACACTCATTTCAAAAGCAAAAAGGGCTGACATTACTAACTGCATTACGAGTAATATACAATATAATGCATTATTGGTCACCAACATTTATGTAATGCAATACGAAAAATTTTGCTGGGAAGAGAATAGCATTCTCTGGAGCAAAGTCTATACTATTTTTCTCTAAATATGATGCCTTTTTTATCATATTCCGAGACACTTTTTGCTGAGTGTATAGACCCTGGTAAACGGGAAGTCGTTACAATGGCTCCAATTAAATGAGGTGCTATTGTGATTTTTTTACAGCGTATTTTTACAAAAATAACCTAATTATTTTGAAACCAGAATTCTGTTATTGTGATTTAGCCAAGTTGGGTAATGTGATATACCATCTATTCATTCCATTAATTTTATGCTTTGTGTTATTTTTTGTTAAGTTTTTCCATGCGTATTTGTATTCAGTTGATTTAGTTTGTATTTTTGTTTTTTTTTTTTATGTAAATTCCACTGAAATAATAAAATTGTATCAACAACAACATTAATAACACTAAAACAACATTATTTCCTTTCGAAAACATGGTGTTTTTTTAATTTTTGTTTAAAAAATAGTAGATACTGCTGTTGAACACTATTCGGGTAGTGTGATATTGGTATGTATGGTATATCGCATTATCCGAACGTGGTATATCACTTTACCAATCAATTTCATTAAGGGAAGTTACATGACTTTTTTTCATTGTGTTGAAAAAGCTTCAATTTGGGTAACGCTATAGAGCTCCAAAGTTGTAAAACACTGCAAAATGCATCAAAAAATATATTGGGTAATGCGGTATAAGCTAAGGTATGAAAGTTACTAGTAATTATATATATAAAAATACCTATATCATATTACCCGAAGTTACTCTATATGATGCTACGGGTCCACATTTAAAAATTTCATCAAAATAGTCTGATTCGATATAGCTTTATGGATTTAATCGTTGTTGACCTCTGTATATTTCTGTATTCATATTGTTTCATCTCTTAATGTTGACTTATAAGTTATATTTTGGCAGTTTTTTTGATGATTGTTTTTTTGTTTTTCTTTGTAATCAAGATATTTTTGTTATCTTCACAAAGTAATTTAGGCTAATGTTAAGTCCTGTTGTATTAAATGACTATTTTTTTAATTGTTAATTGTTAGCCATAACAATTTTCTTAAGTTTAACTATTATTATTGTTGATGTCACTGTTGTTGTTTTTGTTTTTGTTGTGAATGTTGTTGTTGTTAGCACTAATATTGCCATTGTTTGTTTGCTATCATTGTTGTCGTTTTTGCTGCTGTTACTAAAACAATAATCGTGTCCATAAATTCGCCATCTCCTTTCATTAATTTTTGAAATGTTGTCAAGTTGTCGTCCATGTTGTTGTGGCCTGGTTTACTTGGCAGGCTGTGACACTTTAATTTTTCTAACGCTGCTGGCGAGTAAGTGATATACTTAATATTATTTCTCTTGTTTCTGAGTTTTTCTTGTCTTCTTAGTACTAGATAAAGTTTACATGAAATATGGCGAAAATTTATTCACTCTTACCTAAATTAAAAAACAGAGAAACAAAACATATAATGACATCAATTAATTTAAGAGCAACATAAATTGTTTTTCTATAACATTTTTCAATTTTATTTATGATTATTTTTTCTCTAAAAAAAAAAAAATCTAAATTCTTAGATGCAGTTGAAATGGGCCAACTTATACGTCGCTGGTCTTATGGCCTGATTTTTTTATGTTTTTGTATTTGAAGCTATGAATTTATCTTCAAAAAGTTGAGATAAGAGGAGAAAACTTTATTGAAACCTATGTTAAGAAGATTATCAAAATTTGTATTCAATGGATATTATCATGCTTGGCAAATAACGGGTTCTTGTTCTTTTGATTTTTATACCCTAAACCTGAAAGGTCAGGGTATATTAACTTTGTGCAAACGTTTGTAACGCATAGAAAGAAGCGAGTCAGGTATAGAAAAGTATATATATTCTTGATCAGCGTCACCATCTGAGTCGAGCTATCTATGTCCGTCAGTCCGTCCGTCTGTCTGTCCGTCTGTGTGTTGTCAGTGTGTGTGACACTGACTGTGTGTGACACATGGTCACATGAACTCAAGGATCTGTACTATTGAATATTTTTGGAATCCGCCAACGGACACGCCTACCTCCCATACAACGCAAAAATTGGAAACTGCATAACTCAGCTCATTATTAGCCTACAGCAATAAAACTTGGTATGTATGTGTTTTATATCAACAAAAAAATGTTTCTGAAAAATGGACGTCATCCGATCACGGACACGCCCACTTCCCATACAACCCAAAAATTGAAAACAAAATAAAGAAGCCCCTGTGTGACCTACAGAGATAAAATTTGGGAAGTATGTTTTTTATGACAAAACAAAGAATTTTTTTAAAAAATGGACATCATTTGCCAACGGACACGCCTACCTCCCATACAACCCAAATATTGAAAACGCAATAAATAAGCTTCTGTTTAACCTACAGAGATAAAATTTGGCACGTGTATTTTTTATGACCAGAAAAAGATTGTTTTGAAAAATTGACATCATCCGCCTACGGAAACGCCTACCTCCCATACAACGTAAAAATTTAAAACTGCATAAATAAGCTCATAATTAACCTACAACAATAAAATTTTGTGTGGATGTGTTTTGTATCAACACAAAGATGTCTTCGAAAAATGGGTGTCATTCGCTCACGGACATGCCCACCTCCCATACAACCCAAGAATTGAAAACGCAATAAATAAGATTATGTTAGTCACAGAGAGATCAAATTTGGTATGTATGTATGTATTTTATACCAAAATTAAGGTGTGTTAAAAAATTGGAAGTAATCCATCCATGAACACGCTCATCTCCCATAGCGAAAGCATAATAAAGGCATTAGCTGTGAACTACAGGAATAAAACTTGGTACACTGAGAAAAAAACACATACCTTGCTCCGGTAAAAAATTTCTCTATTTTCGATATAGAAATTTTCTCTTTTTCAAATAAAATTTTCTTAAATTAGAATAAATTTTCACATTTTCGAAGAAATATTTCTTTACTTCTAGGAAATGGAAATATTTCAATGTCTCTAATAATGATAAGTATTTTTCTCGCACAAAAATTTCTCATTTATAGAGAAAAATTTATTGAAAATGAAAAACTTTTCTTATATTTTGATAAGAAATTCACTAAGAGAAGTATTTTCTTCAATAAAAACAAATCTTTTCTCAAAAATAAAAAGCTTTTTCTCAAAACATGGTATATTTTTCTTTTTCATGGAAGCTTTTTACCATTTTTAGAGAATTTTTAGTATCGAAATTAGAGAATAGCATTCTCTGGAGCAAAGTCTATACCATTTTTCTCTAAATATGATGACTTTTTTATCATATTCCGATAAGCTTTTTTCTGAGTGTATGTTTAAATTTTTCTTCAACATTTAAATGCATATAAAATATAGTCTTCATCAGCCCAAAAATGCAAAAAAAAAATAATTTTATTGAAAATGGGCGTGTTTCAATATTATTATTTTTTTTTAAAAGTTAGGGTATTTCATAGTCGGCCTAGACCGACTTTAGACTTTCTTTACTTGTTTAAATATGCTTTAGCATTATTTAAGAATGTTAAATAATTATTTTTTATAAGTTTATTCATAAATAAGTTGAAGAATACATCTTAACTAAACTCTGCAGAGCTAAAAGCCACTTATATTGAGTAAATGTTGTTTTTCGGCCTCTGCTTAAGGCTGTTAAACTTAATAGACTGCAAAATAAATTTAATATTTTAAGTAAATAAGTTTTATTAAGATGGAAATTTTACAGGCAAATGAAAATGTACAATATTTGTAGAGCCTGCAGCCAATTCTATTGAATTCCATGACTGCCTTCGAGCAACACATGTCTATACTGCATACATACATATAAATAGTAGCTCAATATAAGGGCGCATAAATTTCAACACACACACACACACATACATGCATATTTGTATATGCCCACCCACACACATATACACTCTTGCAGGCACATTCATTTGTATAGACATTCATTTATGTTATGCAAATAACTAGCAGGTAAAATCATATCATAATAATTTCAAATAAAATTTAATGCATATCCTGGCAGCCATAACAAATCACGATATGGATGCATCTGTAGGCAGTCGAGTGGCGCCATTGTGATGTTGTTGTTGATGATGATGATGAGATTGTGCTTGTTGTTGTTGTTGTAGCTGTTGTTGTGGTAATTGTGATTGCATGAGCAAATTTTGCTGTTGAAGCAGAAGCTGACTGAAAGCTTTACGATAGAAAAATTATTGCATACTTTTATTACCTCCCACAGAGTTTCATTCACTCACATGCATGCTTTAATTTATTAAAAACTGAATTGCAATCATTGGTATTTAAACTTTGAAAATTTTCAAGAACAACCTTAAATTAAAAACATAAAATTTGATGACCTTTAGTTTAGACTAACATAAATTTGAAGCCAATTATTTTTTTTTTTTTTTCTTTATGTACATAATTTCACAATTCTTTGTATTTGTGCAGGTCTGTGAACTGTATTAACAGTCCAAACATTTATAGCTTCAAAGCATATTTTCACCTTTGAATGTCCTTTCAGCATCTTTATATTAAACGCAATAATAAATAATAATAAAAAAAAAATAAAAAAAAAAACAATTCCTTAAAAAGGACCAACCAACTCTTGGCTCATGCAGAAGAAAGAAAAATGAAATATTTGCTACAGCTGCCCACCACAAACACGCCCACTTTAGCAAATTTGTCACGTTCGTCACGCGTTGTATGTGTGCTGCATATAATTTGGCTAATTTTACTGAACAAACGTCGGCTACAACCGCAAAAAAGAAAAAATACAGGAGGGAAAAAACCCTGCTGTTTACCACGAAAACCAATGAATTTTATGCCAAACGAATAATCAAATTCAAGATATGAATAAGTTGTAGAACGGGACGTAGTGCTGCATATTTTGCTTCAAAAAGCATTCGTCACGGGCGGCAGCTTGCGGTCGACATTTTTGTTAACATATTTGTTGGGTTGCCTGGCTGGCTGACGGACTGACTGACTGACTGACGGACAGGCCAGCAAGAAGTTGCCACCAATACCAACACTGCCACCGCCAGCGCTGCTGCTGCTGCAGAATTCTTGACGAATCTGCCTGCTGTGACCAACGGTGGTGACCTTCAGTCTTTAGATGTTTGGATTGTTGAAATTGTTGCTGGCATTATTGTGGGTGTGTGTAAGTTGGGCAAACATCAAAAGGATAATTTAATTAGGGGTTCAAAGTAGTGGATAGAGTAGATAAGACAACGCAGAGACGCAGCACAGGGCGACAAGAATGATTCCGCATGAATTTGTTGTGCTTTAAGGCTTTTTGTTTAAACTTATGTTGCCATGGTTGTTGTATTGTATATTTGTTTGATAACAAGGAATTTTCTTCTTTAAGGCATTACAAAATAGAAGCGGTCAGGCAAGACCAGCTAACCAAAATGTAATTCAATGTTTATAGTTTTTTTTTTCTGTTCTATATTTTATTTATCTTTTTAAGTTGGAATTTTAAGCAATATGCTTTGAGCTTAGAGCAATAGCAGAAAGGTATACGTTCTTAAGCTTGTGGCTAAGCCAAATTATGTTAAGAATTTTCAAAATTGGCTAATAAAAGAATTTATGATGGTGTTTTTTTTTTTTCTTTGTTGAAACCAACATTTAATATGTTAAGTGTGCATTTGATGTGATGTCAATTCATTAAATTCAAAGTCAAGCATGATGGGAGATGTGTAACAAAGATATTGGATACAAGATCAGATATTTTTTTTTTTATTTTAAAACAGAAAACCAAACAAATGACAAAAGATTGTCAAGAAAATAACTTTGCAAATGAAATAGTCTTCAGTTAGACACACATTTTGCTTAACAATTAAAACTTATACCGCCTGGCAGCAAAGTTCAACTAATTGTGTTGGTAAAGCAACCAAATTCAAATTGTTTCTTACGCTATTCATTGTTAATTATTTGTAAGCAAAGTCGTCATTCTTACCTTAAAGCATGAGGCAAACAGCAGCGAAGGTCTAAAAAGAAGGCATGAGAAAAATAGCATTAAATAACTAAGAGTAACCATAAGAAATCAATGAATGAATAACAGTTAACATAAGAAATTTAATTGATTTAAATAACACAGATCTGCAAAAAAAAAGATTTTTTTCAGCTGCATGAGATATTTTTGCTGCATTATATGTTTTAAGGTACGCTAATTTCAAAAACAACTTCCACTACTCTCCATCACGTATAGTGTTTTTGCAAAATAAAAATACAATAATGAAAAAATCAACTATTTTTTACAACAAACACACAGCATAATATTAAACAAAACCTATCAACCATTAATTTTCTTAATTTTGTTTTTATTTCAACTTTGCGTAAACTTATTTTTCCTTCCGAAACCTTTTATTCTTTTCTTTAATGCTTCTCCAAACTTGTTTTTAGTTTCCTTCTTTAGTTTCTCGCTTAAGCATTCAACAGTGGTCCAATAACATACTGACATCCCATCTTCCTTGGTAACGTCTCTCGCTTTCACGTACAAAAAAAAAAAACAAATTGGCCATTTCAGCCCTTGAAAGGACTTTGACCGAGCTTCTTATGATCAATTGTGTTGTGTGTGTTATTAAATGTTTGCACACAATTGACCGAGAACTGGACCTACATGTTTTATGCCGACTCCGAACGGCTAAAGTTTATGTTCTCAAGAAGCTTTACATGGCATTGTTTACTCTCTGAGGTTTGCCATTGTCTGCAGAGAGGTGGTGACCGATCAGAAAAATTTTTTATTGAAAAAAACTTTTCGCCGCGGCTGGCTTTCACGTACATACTGCTGAAATCCTGCACCTTGCTCTTCACTGTAGGCACCCAAGTTTTCAGGAAAATATTCAATGTGGGAGTGTAAGAAGTGAACTTTTAAGCTCATCTTGTTGTCTTGCGCCTAATACGCTGTCAGCGTGCGCTGTACAATAGTTTTATATTCTGGATCCATAGGATCCATACATTTCTGAAAGAACCCCATGCTTCTTGTTCGAATTCTCCCATTGATTCAGAAAAGAGGGGATCAGACAAAAGTTTTCATATGTCGGGGCCAGTGAAAACTTTTAATTTTGCTTCAGACAATTTTGGGAACTTGGAACATGTATATCTAAAACAATCCCTATCTTTTGCAATGATTTTACAAACTGCTTCATTAGCCCCAATTTAATATGAAGAAGTGTCATTAAAATCTTTCCTAGCGGGTTCAAATTGGTATTGATATTGTTTTTCTCGACAGGAGTTAAACCCTGTCATGGTGACCAGTCAGTTTTTGTCCAGTGTAGCTCTCATTCTCTACTATCCCACAAACAAAGAAAACAAAGGACTTTTGTATAACCTGACTGTTGACCCAACAGCATTGTGAGTATTTTAAAATCTCAACAAACCAACCATTGATGTTCTTCATTGTAGTTTTCTTCCATATGAACTGAGTGTCCCATTGAAAGAGATTCAACTACATTTTCATTTTTCAGCAATACTGATTTGAGGCTTGTTTTGACTGAATCAATGAATAAGCGCCATTCTGATGAATCATATTGTATTTCAAAGCACTTAATGAGCCAACAAACATCATTACAACAAATCAGATTTCCCTCGTTAGTGAAATACTGAGTAAATTCTCTCTATCAATGTCTGTACCAGGAAAATGAGGTATGGCATGATAAAATGTTTTTGTTTTTTTGGCCTTGAACTTAGCAATTCGGCTGCATCTTTTGAAAGACCCAACCCAGCTAGCAATTGGAAGACTGTTTTGCTGACAATCACCTAAACAGGTCTTTTTCGACTCCACTTGACGATCAACAAAAACAAAATACATGTGCTGTGCGGAAGCATATTCTGCTCCGCTCAACGATCAAAAAACTGACTGCATTTTTTCAAGGCAACTTATGGGATATTGAACAAAGCGTGTGAAGAAGCATATTTTGATCTACAAGGCAATAGAAAATAAATTATTTTTTTTTTTGGAAACTAACGGGAAATTGGACAACTCAAACAATCATATTTTTCACGTCATATCGCTCAGTTTCGACAGAGCAATCTCGAAGTGAAGTCCACCTCGCCGTTTGTGAAATTTTTAAGTAAATTCAAGTAGTTTTCCGTTCTATAAACTTCAAAATACACACACGATCTGACAATATTAAACATTTCTTGTCCCAGCCTACATTTTATAATATTTTTTAACATATAAGTAAGAGTCATTTCCGATTTTCTTCCATTGTGCGATAATTTTCTGATCAAAAATTACTCTATGTTCGGGTGTAATTGGTACCCTACATGCGACTCTTCTTAAGAGTCATTTTTAAGTCGTTTTTTAATTCTTTTTTTGGTATTTATAAGATCAAAAAACGACTCTTAAATGACTCAAAAATGAGTCGTATTTTAATAATTTTTCATGTTCAAGATAAAAAAACGACTATAAAAAGACTCTTCAAGAAGAGTCGCGTGTAGGGTACCATTTTTTCCCGAACAAAGAGTCTCTTTTGATCAGAAAAAGAGCGCATATTCGACTATCACCATTGTGCAGGAATGTCGAAAAAGACACTTATATGTTCAAAAATTCGATAAAATGCTAGCTGGGAAGTCTCTGAAATCTACTCTGAGAAAAAAGTTGAAAAAAAAAATTGATGAGATGGAATTTTTTAAATATTTTTTTTCGGTGGTAGGACATCAAAATCTATAAGAAAATGCATAAAAAACCTATGCAATTTTTTACTTGCAGACCTGTGTACTTCAACTATTGAATGGTAGAATGAAAAAACAAAAATAAAGGAAATTCATATTTTTTACTTTAAAATTAAAAAATTGTGAAATTTTAAATTTTTGCAAAATTAGAACTCTCTTCAAATTTGACTAATAAATTAATTTGAAAAGTGAAAAATTTGAACTTAAAACAGCTTTTTTCAGATACGTATTCACGATACGTTGATACGCATTAACAATACATACAACTAAATTTTTTTGAGAAAAAAAATGTAGTTTTGAGTAAAACTCAAATTCGACCAACTTAAAAGCTCTTTTAAGCCCAAATTTTATTTCTCTGAAAAATGTTATTTTTCTTCTATAAGGCTAAGAATGAGAGCACAAACTTTATGCATTTCTGTTTCGAACCCAAAAAATCACCTAAAATGTGCTAAATACGCTGAGAGCAAATCAAAAATGCAAATTTGAAATATTTTATGTCAACACACAAATAAGTTTCATGCAATTTTTTGTGGAAAACATTGCTTTTTTTGCGCAATTTTTACTGAAAATGATTGAAATACATTTCTTAAAAAGTAGATACTTAAGTATACAAAAATTACACAATAATTATGAATTTTTACATGATCTACATGAATCGCATTCATGAATTGTGGTTCGGTAATTAATATCATGAGTCACATGAAGTATTCATAATATGAATGTACAAAACTGTCAAAAGAAACACATACGGGAACATGTATATTTCATAAGTCTAGTGCTTAAAGGTCATAAAGGTGTTTGTACAAGATGCACAGAGGGCAATGTAGTATGAGTTTTTTTAACAAATGCATTCATATTTCAAACAATGAACTGATCGCTTCTATATTTGTTATGATTTGTTATTGAAATATGTAGAAGCAAAGAAGTTCATTGCCTTGATGATCGAATGTGGTGAGTGTTGAGTTTTAAAAACATTTCAAAGCGTTTCGAGACCGGATAAAATCAAAATAATTTATTTTAACATGTGTTTCTAAGCAAATATAAATGTCAATATTTACAGTAATAAAAAACAAGTAAAGAAAGTCTAAAGTCGGTCCAGCCCGACTATGAAATACCCAAAACCTACTTTTTCGAAATACAATAACAGTATTGAAAATGGTCGTGTCCGTGAGTGGATGAAGCATTTATTTTATACTTGTATTGTCTGGGGTCGAATTTCGACCAATTTATTGATTGCCTCTTAATAATTATATGCGAGATGGTTCAAATAAGTTCGAGGCTAGAACTCTTAATTGATTAGAGATACAAAGCTATTTTCTTAAAAAAAAATTATTTTTTTATATTATTATTTTGTTCAAAAACAGAAAACCAACATTTTAAAAAACTTTAATTTTGTCAAAGAAATCATAGGGGGTAGCCTTGATTTTTGTATGGCACGGACAGCTTGTAAATTTAGATTTTGAAAGAAAATCAAAAATGCAATTTTGAGTTTTTGCTTTTTTACATCAAAAATCATTTTTACCCCATATTTTAAGTATAAAACCAAATTTTATGGTCTTTTTTTAAAAGGAATAATTTAAATATAAACAAACAAAAACGGTATTATTTTCAAAAGATTGTTTAAGTTTACTAATAAGACTTAAATACAAAAAAGAAATACATAAAATCTATTTACAGATGGCGGAGATATTGGCTTCCCAATTTAGAACATTCAATTTGAGACAGTTTTTTTCTTGCTCTTGGCATTTGGTTGAAACACACGGTAAATAACTAACGAAAATATTAAGAAAATTCATTAAAAATACTTTTGGTTAGAACTTTGCTGTAATTAATTATTACATTTAAAAGAAAATTTAACAAACTTTTAGAAAAAAAAGAAAAATTGAAAAACCATTAAAATCCGACCAAGATATTCACATGGAAAGTCAAATTTTTGAATTCAAAACTCATTTTTTTAGAAATTTTACAATTGACGAATGGATAAAACTAAATTTTTTTAAGAAATTGTTACTTTTAAAAATAAATTCAAATTCGACCAACTCAAAAATTCTCCTCCAACCAAATTTCATATTTATCAAAAAGCGGGTTTTTTTCTCAAAAATTTAATTTCTCTCTTAGAAGGTTGGGAACCCCCTCTATCAGATATATTATTTATATTTACATTCTGCACATCTGGGCAACTTAACCTTTCAAATGATATAAATTTCATTTATTTTGAGTTTTAATTAATACCAAAAAAGCGTACGACAAACTTTAATGTTCACGTATTAATATATAAGAAAAAAAACAAAAAAAAAAAAACAAATTGGCCATTTCAGCCCTTGAAAGGACTTTGACCGAGCTTCTAATGATCAATTGTGTTGTGTGTGTTATTAAATGTTTGCACACAATTGACCGAGAACTGGACCTACATGTTTTATGCCGACTCCGAACGGCTAAAGTTCATGTTCTCAAGAAGCTTTACATGGCATTATTTACTCTCTGAGGTTTGCCATTGTCTGCAGAGAGGTGGTGACCGATCAGAAAAATTTTTTATTGAAAAAAACTTTTCGCCACGGATGGGGATCGAACCCGGGCTCCGAGCATGCTAAGCCACACACTTCACCTGCATGCCACGGTCACCACACGATTAATATATAAGATGCATTCCAATATTGATGAAAAATTTAGAATTTATAAAAATTTCAAGTATTATTCCTGTAGCTCACTTGCTAATGCTCTTATAGTATTTTCGCTATTGTGGGTTGTATGGGAGATGGGCGTGTTCGTGGATGCATAACGCCTAATTGAATGCATTTTATTTTTGGTATGAAGAACATACATACCAAATTTTACCTCTGTAGGTTAAACATAAGCTTATTTATTGAGTTTTAAATTTTTGGGTTGTATGGGTTGTGGGCGTGTCCGTATTTTATATGCATTTCTATGTTACACATATCTTTTTTTAATCCTGTAGCTCATATGATAATGGGAAATGCCTTCATAATATTTTCGCTATTGTGGGTTGTATGGGAGGTGGACGTGTTTGTGGACGGATTGCGGCCAATTTTTGAACACATCTTAGTTTTGTTAGATTAAACATTGAACATTAAACATTATTTGAGAAGTTTTCAAGTTTTTGGGCTATATCGGAGGTAGGCGTGTCCGTGGTAGGATAACGCTCGTTTTTCAAAAACATCTTTGATTTATTATAAAATACATGCGTACCAAATTTTATCTCTGTAAGACAAACATTAGCTTTTTTATGCGATTTTAAATTTTTTGTTTGCATCGAAGGTAAGCGGATCAGTGGGCGAACAATGTCCATTTTTCAAAAACTCTTTGGTTTGTTATAAAAAATATACATGTCAAATTTTAGCTCAGTAGGTCAAACATAAGCTTGTTTATTGAGTTTTTAGTTTTTGGGTTGTATGGTAGGTGGGCGTGTCCGTGGGTGGATTCCAAAAATATACCATAGTGCAGATATTTGGACCTACTCGTGACTATGTGTACCGAGTTTTATTCAATTATCTCAACTCCTTCTTGTTATCTTGTGTTTACGGACAATGCACAGATGGATAGACAGACGGACGGACATGTATAGCTCGACTCACAAGATGACGCTGATCAAGAATATATATAATTTTCTATTCTGAACTCGCTTATTTCTATGCGTTACAAACGTTTGCACAAAGTTAATATATTACCCTTTCAGGTATAATAAAACAATGAACTTGAAAACCTCATTGTTTTTGAAGTCGGTTAAAAATATATCCAGTTGTTGATAAAATAATTTTTTCAAGATACTTAGAAAAGAGTATTTTTCTAACAATAAGTATTGTTTTTTATTTTTGAAAACATTTGCCTTTACATTCTTTATAAAAACAACATAAATACATCTTATATCTTAAAAGGATGCCAAAAATTTTGCGCCCAATCATATAGCATACAAAATATGGTTACTTTTGGCAAAAACAAAAAAAAAAAACTCAAGCAATGTAAGCTAAAATATTTTTGTACAGTAGATGCGAAAACAATACCCAGAACTACCAAAACACCAACAGCAGACAGTGGTTTTTTGGGTAACACTGAATGTACGGGCACTGGCGGGCAAGGGACAGCTAAAAACCATAACAAAAACAAAAACCTAAAAACAAAACAGGCCATGATTAAGGCAATATGAAAATGGCGTGCACACGCCCTGTATAGTGATAAAAGAAAATGGCAGCGCAGGGAATAGAAGAAGAGCTGCGCGACCAAACGAATATGAAAACGTTCATGAAATGAACGCGAACAACAACAACGAACAACCCAAAAAAAAAAACACTCCTGCATACTTTAGTCTGAATGTGGCAAAAATTTACCTGAATCTAAATAACATTTTTCCGCCAGCTGAATTTGCACGAATGCGTTCGGGGAATTTGCGTTTTGTTGCAGAAAAATTAAGCGAATTTCATTTCTGAAAGAGCTGCGCAGATATTTATTTAGTTTTAGCTTAATTTTGCATACATAAAATAATGAAACATAAGAGTTGGAGTCGGAAAATTCATTGAATATTTAAAAGCTATTTAAATTTTGTGCAGCTGGAAATGGCCTACATAAATGTTTATATACATATAGCATATATCAGCATAACAAATAGCCGAAAGTATCTTCATAATTTTCTGAACTACTCTGCGTTTGCTATGAACCGGCAAAATATGCAAAGCGGGCAAAGAGCGTGATTTAAAAGGATTTCATAACACATCTAACACATCACAAACAGTTAGTCAGTGGCAGCGGCGCATGTTGTGTGTGCTGCATGTTGTTTGGTATCAGCGTCATTTCACAGCAACTCACTCAAATGCTTTGGCACATCCTTTTTGCTGTTGCTCTAATGCTTGGCGTGGTCTTAGCCGCCATCAAAGTCAACGTCATCAGCATCGTTTGCAATTCAAAGCAAACATCAACGCATTGCAGCTGCTGCAATTGTCAGCGATCACAGCAGCACGCCAGCCGTAGCTGCCTCCACGGCCGTCGTTCTATATTCGTCCTTCCGTCTGTCCGTTCAACTGTCCTTAATATGTCTTCACTTTACGCGTTTTCACTCTACTCTATCGTGTTGAATGAGTGTCACCAACACTTCCCACAGCATTCAAAGTCAACTTCAATTCCTTGCCGCGCTGTTGATCCTTGCGGATTAGTTTACTTTACGTTGAAATCATTTCAACGTTTGAAGCTTTCGCTTTGGCTGCTTTATATAACTTTGCTATTTTTCTTTCTGCTATCAGAACTTTATTTTGCTCTAAATTTTTTATGTATTTTTTTTTTCTTAAATTTTTTCTATTTTTCTTTTTCGTTATGTTGCCATTGCTGGTACATTTACCAAAAGGATTTTCACTATAGTGTGTTTGAAAGATACAGTAGGTGTATGTTTGTATATAAAGCGCACACAGCTCAACTGAGCTGGAAATCCTTGTGTATCCTTGGAAATTGCAAAATTATGAAAAATGCACGAAGACACATCATCGTCACTCAGTCACTCTTTTACTCAGCCGGTAAATGTCTTCTGCATCTTCATTCTTATCATCATCATCTTCACATCAACATCATCATCATCATCATCAACGTCATAATCATCAACATCTGCTTTACTGCCATTTTTCTACCACCATTAATAATTGATATATTATTCCTTGTTGAAAATGTTGTTCTTTTTGTTGTAGTTCTCAAATGCAGTCAGCAGTAGCAAGAGCAGCAGCTGTTGGCTTTTCAGCAAACTAAGTCCGGATAAACTGAGATTCACCGTTTTCTATATTTAAAGAAAACTAACTCATGCATTTTTGAGCCTGTTAAACTAATACTTGAGTAAAGGTTTCAGCAATAGATTCTTATAATGTTGATTATAACTTTTATATTGGTTTTAAACACATGACTATTTTGTGAAATTAACTTTTTATTATATTAATTAATTTTGTGGATTAAAGAGATAAACTGTTTAACCTTTCAACAGAAAACGACTATTAAAGAAACTATCAATTTTCGTTTAAGGGTCTTTATTTGGTAGAGGTACTTTTTAAATGGTTTCTATATTTTCTAAAATATTATTGTTTTGATACAAAATTAGACAAAAGAAAATTATTAAAGATTTTCATATTATTTGATGCAAAGATTGAATGAGTCTTTTCATTCAAAGAAATATGATTTAAGCCTTTGTCAATCTTTCTTGAAAAATAAAACCCCAAAAACAAATCCAAGCTCCACATAAAACATATTTTTTTGAAACATAGTCAAACTGTATGTTTGTTTAATAAAATAAAATTAAATAAAAAAAAAAATCAAGCACAAGTAATGTAAGGCTGTTTGAAATATTACTATTAAATTTAACATCTAGACTAGACTATAAGGCGATCTTTGAGGATTCTCTCTTTGATGATCAAAAAGAATTGTTCTTAAAAATCAAAGTGATAATTTTTATGAAGATATAGTTGTATAGTCGATTATTTTATAATTTAAACTTTAACAAAAATTTTTAAAAATTTAAATTTCCTAATTTTTTAAATCACATGTATTGACATACGAAGTTACGGACAAAACAATAGAATCATGAAGACATAGCACGCAAGTGTCACGTTCCACACCTTAAGTCTCTCAAACTGTTAGCTCTTGTTTTTACAGTGCTTTTATTATAAGAAAAATTGTTCAGCCTAAAAATATGCACATAAGATCTTTTCTTTTTAAGTCATGCTCCGCACCAAATATCTGTCAAATAAGACTTTAAACGTGATTTTCCAACATTATGTTCAGTGCTTTTCAAACATAAAATATGCAGCCTGAAAGTATTCAAAGAAGGTTTAATTCATTGTAAGATAATAATATTTAATAATCAATAGAATCAAGAGAAAAAAAGTGATTACACTATAAGTTAAGTTTTTGTAAATTTTTTCTGATAAAAAGCCTTCAAAAAATTTTATAAAATGGGTCAAGCAATTTGAAAAAAAATGCATGATCAAGAAATAAATTTCTTGTTTTATACATATTTGGAATTTCACCCAATTTGCGAAATAAAGACTTTTCGGTCTTTTCCTGGCTGATTTCAAATTTCTGAGGTTTGACTTTAAACTCAATCATCGCAAACGGCGACTAGTTTCATTTCAAAATTACTCTAATCCTATTGACAGGAATATAAATAGTTATCCTTACCTCTCAAAAATTAAAATATAAATATTTAGGATATTTTTCTCGAAACATATATATTTTAGGAAAAACTGCTTCAAGCCGTTTTTGATTAAATTTTATCATTTTATGTAAAATATGTCGAATCGAAGTGCGTCATATTGGATCCATCATCTTGTATTTCCTTAGTCTGAGTGTAGATTCGTAAACAGTGACCAATAAAATTGCTTCAAAAACAACTGGTTTATAGTTGCACTTCCGCCGAGAAATAGAATAAAACAAAATATTAAAATTATTTTTTCCTTCTATATTTATAAATTTTATTTTAAAATTTTATACCGTCACAATTAGGAAATAATTTAATAATAAATATTTTTCATCGCACAAAGAAAAATGTATTTTTTTTAAAAACAAATCACTTTTTATCAATTGTAACATTACCATGCTAACAACTTGCACTAAAAATTGTTGATCAAAAATAAATTTTTTACCTCATTTCAGATAAACTGATAATGGGCATTGAATTGCATCATTATTTTTTTGAGTCTTAGGTACGCCTTCATAAAAAGTTATTTTTTAAAGTTTTACCCCCAAAGGCAGATTTTTCAGATTAAATCTCATATTGTATGTCTTGTAATTTGTATCTTGTTGGCTCTTTTGGCAAGATTTCTGTGGAAAAGTTGTTCAGAATGTTTCGAGCTGTATCTTTTATAAATATACCAAATACCAAAACATAGGTATTGACACCTTTAAGTCAAAATTTTAAAATATTGAATCTTTTCTCAGATTTTTTTCGGCTACAAGCCGCCAAAAATTGTCAAACTTGCACAAAAAATATAAAAATTAGGTCCAAATAAGGACGAAATTTCATTTGATCTTAGATAGTTTTGTGAACATACCGCACAATATAATCTAGGTATGGGGTTCTTCAGTACCGATATATAAAAAAAAAATGAATTTACAAAATTTTTTTTCTTTAGTCGCAAACCAAGAAAACTTTATTTTTTTATGTTATTTTCTTAAAAATCTTTCATAGATATTTCTGTTACTCGTCGTTATTTTCGACAGTTAAATTTCAATACAAATTAATAAAATTTTTTCAAAAATAGCAATGTTGGAGCAGCTATCAATCAATACCAGTTCATAACATTTAACAAGAAATTGAAAATTAAAATCAAAAATTATGTTTTAAAATAGTCATAGCACTCATTTGATTCAAGACAAATGCTTTGCTTTTTGTTAATTGTTTTCATTTTGAGTTAAATTTCTAGTCTAAGGGTACAAGTTTTGGTTGGTTTTTTAAAATGTGAAAAAAAACTAGGAATATTTTATGTAGCAATTTTTTTAAAATGATATTAGTTGATGTTTAACAATACAAACAAATATTAAAAAAAAAATTAAAAATAGAAAAAATTATAGGCTGGTACTGTGTCTGCTTCTTGACAAGATTGAAGAAAAGAAAAAAAGATTATTAATAAGTAAGAATGTAGCTATGGTCTGAACTACGAATATTAATTAAACAAAGATTTTGCAAAATGGCGCCTATTTGAAAAATAATTTGATATTAAAAATAGTAAAAAAGAAAATATTTACATGATTATAGTTCCAACAATTGGGAGATATACAAAGAAGATCCACACAAAATTTCAAAGTAGTTTCGAGAATAACGCTGTTAAAGATTTAAATTGTAGAAAAAAAATTTTTTTTATTGATAAATATCATTCAACTAGTTCTTTCTTTCCCGTGAAAAATGACGGGCTTATTCGATTTTAAATTATTCAAATAATAATTTTTAATTTGTAATTTAAGTTACAAATACTTAAAAAACACCTCAACCATCATAGTACGCTGAAATATGTTTAAAAATTTTTTGTAAAACTGAAACTTTCAAAATGAAAAAAAAAATAGAAAGTTTTTGAAATTTCAATAAATCACAAAACAGAAAATGCCTAAAAATATGCTCAGAAATTTTTCAAAAAAATCACGTGTTCCACACTCACATTTTACGGAATTATGTTAAAGTCATAATAATATCAGTATTATGAAAAATATGACTGGCAAAAAATTTTTAATTTTTTGAATTGGTTTGACAAACATCAATCGTAAGATAAAATAAGACTATTTAACTATACAATATTTAAAAAGCAAACTTCATCGAATGGAATTAACCAGTGGCGTAGCTAGGGTTGGTGGCACTCGGGGCGGAAACTAAATTGTGCACCCCTTTAGAAGATTTTTGTTTTTATAAAATAAGTCGATGAATCTTACTTCATATTTTCGAATCAACCTATACAAAAATGACATATTTTAAAAGAGATTCAAGATATACACAAAGCTATGCTATCCATGAATATTTGATAAAAAAAGTAAGAATCTAAAATTTTTAGAAACTTAAAGAATTTTTTTCAGAATTGTTCCAATATTTTTGTCTACCGAGCTTATAAGTTGTGAAAGAAAAATTTACTATTAGTTTTAAATAATTGAAGAATCGAAGTTATCAAAACTTAAGTTAGTTTAATATAGAAAACTTTGAAAAATTTACGAAAAAATTTGGATACTTGAAGATAACATAGGACCTGGAAGCAAAACGTTGACAAATTTTCCCTTGTGACCCTGAATAACTATTAATATAAATATTTTTTCGAAATCAACCCCCATTTTTTGCATAAAATTTAAATGAAAAGTAAAAATAAAATATTAAAATTCATTTATAAACATTTTTCATAATTTTTAATAAAATATTTTTAATAAAATATTAAGATTCATTTATAAATATTTTTCATAATTTTTATCAATTTCTTTATAGTATCTATATTAACCTCCGCTTGGACCTTTATAGACAAGATTGAGGTCTGTAACATTTGACTAGTTTATAAATATTACCATAAATATCTAAGTATCACAATATTACAGTGATACCAAAATGATATCAGAAAATTGTTTCATTCTCATTATCTGTGTACATAATTCCCTAAGCAAACTTGCCCAGGTTGGACAAGGTTAAGAGTCATGAATGGCTCAAAAAGAGCTGACAATTCCAAGAAATTTCTGTTGATTCTTCACATTCGGTGATTGGGAACAAAATTTCATTTTAATAATTAGAATAATTTTTAAGGAACTGTACATCTTATCTTCTCTTAAAAACTGTATTTTTGATAGTTTTTGTTGGTTGATTTGAACATAACAATAATTACACTGTACAACAAAACTGAAGTTTTTGCAAATCCCAAGAAGTTTCACAACGGTTTCCTAAGATTTTGGGTTTGCTGAATCTGAATCTGAATCAGAATTTTCGGGTCACCCTAGGTTTTCGAGCTACAGAGGAGGCAAAACCCTAACCTCCTACTGTTAATGAAATGAATATGACCGACCCCCATTACTTTTTAAAGAGGAACATTTTTTGCCTTGGAACCCATCCCCTCTAACCCCTCCGTATGGGGGCTCCCATACAAATTTTATGATTTTTATATATGTATGTATATTTTATGTGAACTTTTTTTTTTTAAACAAAAAACGAATTTTATTAATATTCGAAATTCTACAAATTTTCTGTTTGCCTATTTAATTTCAAGCAAATTTTTTGTATTCAAATAAATTAATATTAATGAAATTTGTTTTTTTTTAAATAAAATTTTCATATAAAATTTATGCAAAAATCATAAAATTTGTATGGATGCCCCATACGGAGGGTTCGGAGAGGATGAGTTTCAAGGCAAAAAATGTTCCTCTTGAAAAAGTATGGGAGTCGGTAATATTGATTATATTAACAGTAGGGGGTTAGGGTTCTGCCTCCCCTGTAGCTCAAAAACCTAGGGTCACACGAAAATTCTGAGTTCAGATTTGGATTCAGCGAACCCAAAACCTTAAGAAACCGTTGAGAAACCTGTTGGGATTTTTTGAGTGTTGTACCGTGTTATTTTAGTAAAATAAAGGAGTCCGAAAACCATCTTGAAGTTTTTAATAGACATCTTCAAAATAATTGTCATAGGAACGCCATTTATTTAATTTAAATAAAAACATGTAATGAATTTAAATCAATTTAATTTTTTTAGAAATTTTGTAAGCAAGTAAAAAGTTGATTAATCAATTTTAAATTTATGTAACAGTATATATTATAATAATATATTATTCAAAATTATGTTTTAACAGGTTAAAAACTGTAAATAAGGTTTGTTTCATGATGTATAGTCTCAGAACTTAGTAAGAACAAAATCATAAAGTATATTTTAATTCTTGACATTTATGACATGAACATGTTTTTCTGAAAAGTTCTGGAGAAAGGTATTGCTTACAAAACTACTGACGCCTCCATTTATCATACTCTGAAAATCAGGCAAGTTTTCGAAACATAATGGTTTTAGAAATGTGTACTATGCTAGCAAGTTTAAACACTTCTTAACCTGAATATATGAAGTAAAAAAGTGCTTTTTTTTAAAACTTAATGGAATATAAAAAAAATTTTTTTTTACATTTTTCCTTTTGTACTCCATTTTAATTTCATGACAATTTTAATATAATTTTTTTGGAAATCGCACCCCTAACCAATGAAAAATTACATATGGAATGGACTTGGGTTTTAGTGTGAGCGTTAATAATGAACAAAATTTAATATAAAGTTAAATTTTGTTTCAATAAAAACGAAGTTCAACTGATAGTAAAAAATATTTTCATTCACTTTTACACCTTTTTGATATTCAAATATAAAACCGAGGTCATTGAAGTGAGTTCTTTTTATTAAAAAAATCAAAAATTATGTGGTAAAAAGTTTTTTGCCAAATTTTGCACACCATTTTGGCGTGCACCCGGGGCGGACCGTCCCCCCCCCTTGCTACGCTACTGGAGTTAAAATTTGGAATTCGGAGAGTGGTGACCGTGGCATGCAGGTTAAGTGTGTGGCTAGGTATGCTCGGAGCCCGGGTTCGATCCCCAGACGCGGCGAAAAGTTTTTTTCAATAAAAAATTTTTCTGATCGGTCACCACCTCTCTGCAGACAATGGCAAACCTCAGAGAGTAAATAATGCCATGTAAAGCTTCTTGAGAACATGAACTTTAGCCGTTCGGAGTCGGTATAAAACAAGTAGGTCCAGTTCTTGGTGAATTGTGTGCAAACAGTTAATAACACACACAATTAAATTGATCATAAGAAGCTCGGTCAAAGTTCTTTTAAGGGCTGAAATGGCCAATTTGTTTTTATACCTTAAACCTGAAAGGTCAGGGTATATTAACTTTGTGCAAACGTTTGTAACGCATAGAGCGAAGCGAGTCCGGTATAGAAAAGTTTATATATTCTTGATCAGCGTCACCTCGTGAGTCGAGCTATTCATGTCCGTCCGTCCGTCCGTCCGTCTGTCCGTCCGTCCGTCTGTGTGTTGTCCGTATACACAGGATAAGAAGAAGGAGTTGAAATAATTCGATGAAACTTGGTACACATGGTCACATGCATCTAAGGATCTACACTATTGAATATTTTTGGAATCCGCCCACGGACACGCCACCTCCCATACAACGCAAAAATTGAAAACTGCATAACTCAGCTCATAATAAACCTACAACAATAAAATTTGGTGTGTATGTATTTTATATCAACACAAAGATGTCTTCGAAAAATGGACGTCATTTGCTCACGGACACGCCCTTCTCCCATACCACTGTAAAATTGAAAACGCAATAAATAAGCCTGTGTTTAACCTAAAGAGCTTAAATGTGGCACATATGTTTTTTTTTAACAAAAAAAAAAGATGGTTTTGAAAAATGGACGTCATCCGCCTACGGACACGCCTACCTCCCATACAACCCAAAAACTTTAAAACTCAATAAATAAGGTTATGTTTGTCATAGAGAAATTATATTTGGTATGTATGTATTTCATACCAAAACTAAGGTGTGTTCAAAAATTGGGAGTAATCCGTCCATGAACTCGCCCACCTCCCATAGCGAAAGCACAATAAAGGCATTAATTGTGAGCTACAGGAATAAAACTTGGTATGTGTAATTTTTCATCAACATTTAAATGCATATTAAATATAGTCTTCATCCGCCCACGGACACGCCCATTTACAATAAAAATTTTTTTGTTTTTGAAAAGTGGGTTAAGGGTATTTCATAGTCGGCCTAGACCGACTTTAGACTTTCTTTACTTGTTTTTTTTTTTTGTTTTTTTTCGGAGAGTCCCGTAGGGTAGCTGATTATGAATATAATGCCAAAACTCGAAAAAGCTTAAAAATTGCATTGAAAAAATTATGCTTCAAAACATTTGTTTTAAATTTATAAATGTTTGTTTAAAATTAGTTTTTAAAAACATGGCCTCAAAACAAAAATTTTTGTTTTGAATTTAACTTTAAAAACAGTTGTATTTAAATTAAATTAATTAAATTAAATAGCTTTAAATGCTCCGAAGAGTCCCGTAGGGTAGCTGATTATGAATATAATGCCAAAACTGGGTAAAGCTTAAAAATTGCATTGAAAAAATTATGCTTCAAAAATTTTGTTTTAAATTTATAAATTTTTGTTTAAAATTAGTTTTTAAAACCATTGCCTCAAAACAAAAATTTTTGTTTCGAATTTAACTTTAAAAACAGTTGTATTTAAATTAAATGAATTTGTTTCAAGCTCTACATCAAAAACAACTTCAAAGTTTGATATGAACACAATTTTATTTAATTTTAGCACATTTTTTTCCCAGTGTACAATACCGCCTTAAGGCTGTAGAATTATTTTTTATATCTCGCTTCATATTGTTTAAAAATTTAAAGCTATTACCTTGAATACTCTAAGCATTAGAAAAGTTTTGAAAACGCTTCAACAAATATTCTATTAAATTTTATTTTAAGTTTTATCGCCTTAGTACAGATGAAACACTTAGTTTTCATGCTCAATGTTTCAATTTTGTACCCTCAATAATAAGTATAACTCATCAGTGTTAAAGTCCTGACACTTGTGTTCTCTGTGACATTTTGGCTCACAGCAATACAAGCTAATAGCAATCGCGAACGCGTTTTTATTTCAAAACTGCTACTCATTGACAAACGACCATGTCGAGAGCTGAAATTGGCTTCAATTCAGCCTTACCTTCTTCCATAACACCTCTTTTTCATATAAGCTATCATTCAATGAACGACAATTGTACGACCTTCAAAACTTCTTAGCTTCTGTTTGCAGCTATTGAGCTTTTAATCTTCAGCACACAATTACAAAACAAACGAGAGAGAGAGAGAGAGAGAACACCCTCACAATACCCACACAAACATACACATACAAACAAATACTCTACCATTCACATAAATAAACAGACTTTAAGGCTCGCCTATGAAAATTCCAAAAATGATTTGAATGCTAAGCTGCCTCTATAGAATCTCAAGTCATGAGCAAAACTGTCGGGAATTCCCAGCGAATTCCTTGTTCAATGGTGCATGAAAGCAAACAAGCTGCTTGGGCGGCAGCGGAAATAGCACAAAACATTAAAAGTACGCAGTCAAAATATTTCAACAAAAATTTGTTACAAAACTTCTTAAAAGGTTCACTGGCACATGATTAGAAAGACTTTGATGGGCAAAGGATCAGTAACGGCTAAATTGGCAGCATCAATAAAAGCAACAACAGCAAAAACAACAAAAACCGGAACCACAAATACAGGATATACGCCTGACAGCAGAAGCTTAAAAATATTTGCAATCGAATCGCATTTATTAGAAATGACTTTAATAGCTGAGTGGTGAGTGGAGGAGTGGGTGAGTGGGTGAGTGGCTGAGTTGCTGCGAATTGGAGTTTGAAAAATAAAGGCGTTGAAGTCGCGTCCCAAGTCATAAGCTGCAAATAAACCGATTTTTGTTGGGTACCGCTGTTATTGAAAATTCTCTTGGGTATAATTTTAGGCTCTTACCAAAAGAACAGTTTCAAAAATAATATCAGCATATTTTTAGGTTACTTCCTTTAATGCCTTGTTTGAAACTTTGTATTGCTTAACTTGGCGTTTGCCAAAGATTTGAGCAATTTTAACAACTTGCCATTTTTACAAACGTCAAATTTGGCAAAAGCCTAGCACGCAACAAAGGGACAGAATGGGAGGGGGAAAGGGGGAAGCAATACAAGCACGACTGTTTCTTTTTCAGCTTATTTGAATTCTTTGCGAGTTCTAGAAATATTTGCGCTCGGTTTGGTTTATGGTGCCATAAATGCTACTTTAATGCCTTTTATGTGTGCCGCAGTAAATGCCAACATATGTGAAAATGTATGCAAGTGTATGTGTGTGTGTGTGTGTGTGTGTGTGTGTGTGTGCAGTGAAATTTATACACATACACCAGAATACAGGCAGTATTGATGCTTACAGTTAGCATTCTGTATATCCTGTAACATCAAATTTAAATTATGATGCATAAAATTTTAAATTCATATTAAAAAAACAAACAATTTATAATGCTTCAAGCAGTCATTTTTGGATTTATATAATCGCAGATTATCTCTACAGCTGAAATTTTGATTAATTTCTTTATTTAAATAATCAGTAAAAAGCTTTTTCAATTAAGATTTAAGATTCAACATTTTTGTTATTATGTTTTTTTTGTCATTTTACAAGCTTTCACAAACTTTGTTTGCTTTAAATGTGTCCTTATAATATCCTTCAATACATTAAAAATAAACAACGTCGTATAACATATCCGAATTAACCCGAATATCAGCGGAGTGGAAACATAAAAAATTAATTAAACTCTCAACGTGCCTGAGTAGATAAGTGAGTATATGACGAAGATATGTGTTAGCATTTGTGCATGTGTGCATGTAAAATTGGCTTAATGTGTGTGTATGTGTGTGTTTGTGTACGCTTGAGTATAATTTCAAGTTGCTGTTGCTACTTAAAAACTTTTACATTAAAAACTTACACTCATAAAAATTTTACACAACCTGCTCAACACATTTGCTATCGCACATTAATGTATAAGAGCAAGGATAACTTATACAGATACAACAACACAAACACACACACACACATACACTGCTCGAATGCTATAAATGCATACTTCACTGGAATGGCATGCTGCTTACTGCCAAACAACAACAACAACTACCTACAACAACCAGTCGAAGCAATTGTATCGCTTACAACGTGCCTTCGAAAATGATACAAAAAACTTTTTCAATATTTTCACAAAATATAACAACAACAAAAACCTAGCATAGTACGCTAGAATATAGAATGCTTTAAATGCTGAATAGAAGCGAAAACATTTTAAAACGAAAAACATACAAAAAAGAAAAACTTCGAGATGAATGCCAATAGTGGAAAATGCACTTACACATATACCCACACACCCACACACACACGTAGTGCAAAGCGGCAGATAAGTTTGATTTTAGCAGCGCTACCAACGCTACCGCCACAACTCATTCACTCCCTCTCACTCAGCTGTTTCTTAAGCCGTAAGACAAACCGTGGCGCAAAAAGGCTGCTCTTAATCCTTTTATATTAAGGATGTGCAAATGTGAGCAGCAAAAGTTTACGCCATGTCTTCACTTGTGCCCGTTTGTTCTGTTTTTTTTTTTTTCGTTTTTTTTTAAACTTTTTTATTTCTTTACTATTAGCTGCACTGCAAATCGTGCTGCAGCATTTTGACACAGGGTGTTTGTTCGAGTTATCTGCACTTTTTTTATGAGTGTGGGCGGCGGCTACTTCTTTGGTTTTTAGTGTGCTAGGCCTGTGTTTCCGCTCTATCTTATGCTGCTCTTATTCTCTACGTCTTTTGAGTCATGTGCCAAGTTTTTGGTGCAAAAGTTTTTTAATGGTTTCAGCTTTTTTTATGTTCTGCACTTGCAAAGGACATTAAATATTGTCCTACTGGCCATAATTTTCTTAAAGTCATGCCTGGCTTCATGTTCTTATATATTTTTTTTTTTTTCATTTTTTTTGCTTTATATATCATTTAAAATTAACGTTAATAACTAAGTTCATTTATTTACGTTTTTCTTAAAATCTTGCTAGAGTCGCATGGAAATTTCTTCTTTGTGGCCATTTAAAACTAAGCCAACAACTTCCGGTTTTGTTTCTGTTATTTTACATTGACTACAATAGCTACACAAAGTAGTTAAGACAGCAACGTGCATTAGTTGAAACAAGGACAATTAAGGAAACCACAACGGTGCTGCGGCGGAAGACAAAACGGCACTTAAGCAACTATTAACTACCCAGTAGAACAAAGTCAAGGTTTGCTAACTAGGAAAATCATAAGGTTTTATAAACTTGCTTAAGTGTCTATGTGTAGAAATGAACATTTTTTTAAGCATGTTAGTTTGAAAACAAAACTCTTTTCTGCTGGAAAATTGATGAAAGAAAATTTTCCAGCAGAAAATTGCTCATAAAAATTATGAGCAATTTTGTTTTTAAGTATATTCCTAAAATTGTCTTTAAGTTCAAAGCCAAAAAAGGGAATTACAAGTACTACGCTTAGTTAAATTACAAGCAAACTCTTAAAGCTGCACCGACAAAAATGTTGAACTAAATTTTAGTGAATTTTGTATTGTATTGTATTGTATTGTATTGTATTGTATTGTATTGTATTGTATTGTATTGTATTGTATTGTATTGTATTGTATTGTATTGTATTGTATTGTATCTATGATAACACTTTTGTATTGTATCTATGATAAATGATAAAAGAGAAGAGTTACAGATTTCTTTGATTTTCTCTAAAATACGCCTTTTTATATTAATATTTCCAATTAATCATAAAGAGCTGACATTAAGCTACAGTGCAAAAAAACTTCCAGAAAATCATTTTAGTATATATTATAATAGAAAGAGGTTTCATAAGAATTGTTTGTCTTTAAAAAACGGTGTGATTTTCATTTATGTACAATTTTTTTTTTATAAATTATAAGAAATATTGAATTTTAAACCAATCTTTACAATATCATAGTAAGGTCCCAAAGCACTCGCCGAACTAAATTTTGTTTTTAAAAATCAATTCTTCAATTCAATTCACGTCTTTAGTAAGATAACTCTGGAAGTATTATATGAAATATTTTAGTCTGACACGGTAAACGGGCGATCGGAAGATAATTGGGGAAGAAGTATTTGAAAAACTATCGACCAGTTGTCGTCAAAGAAAGGCATATATGCAACAGGACAAAAATAAATTGCCTATAAGTCTAAGAAATCGGTACAAAACTTCAAAAGAAATGGTTACAGAATGCAACCAGTTGCATTTATTGCAAATAATCAAAACCAACTGAAAACAAATTGGCCATTTCCGCCCTTGAAAGGACTTTGACCGAGGTTCTTATGGTCAATTGTGTTGTGTGTGTTGTGTGTTATTAAATGTTTGCACACAATTGACCGAGATCTGGACCTACATGTTTTAAGCCGACTCCGAACGGCTAAGTTTCAAGTTCTTAAGAAGCCTTACAAGGCATTATTTACTTTCTGAGATTTCCGATTGTCTGCACAGAGGTAATAACCGATCAGAAAAATTTTTTATAGAAACAACTTTTGCCGCGACTGGGGAACAATCTCGGGCTTCGGGCATCCTAAACCACACACTTAACCTGCATGCCTCCGTCACCACAAGTTCAAATAATCTGGTCACCAATAACGTCGATTATTAGAAAATAATTTTAAATTTGCATTACAATTGGACTTAAGTCATTTTCGACTAAAGTTAAATAAAACTTGTTGGTTTAGATTCAGAAGTCATGGCTTGCCGCATTCCAATTAAAAAATTAATAGATGACTATGTTTAAAATACTGCAAAGCATTCTCCGTATGTTTTGGTCAGGGCTGTGGTATAGGAGAAATTCTTCTTCTAGAAGGATCTGTGAACTCTTCAACTTAAATACACATTATGAATATATTAGTATTGCCCTTTTTGGCTACCCTATGTGAGCGCATGCCCAATAGTTTTTTAAAAGACGATTGTGCTCCATGTCGTTTCTCAAAAACTGGTTTTATCCAAGGTGAATAAACATTTTTTTTTTACTTTTTTAAAAATTGTAATCTTCTTTCTTTATACATTTTTTCGTAGGTTACGACATATAAGCAAGTTTTGTGGATTGTCATGGCCAGAAAACAGTTTCAATTTTTATCTCATTGAGATGACTTTGATTCACATTTTTGTTTTTTGTAGAAAAACGAACTGATTGAGAACTTATTTTAATAACTTATTTTTATATATTTTATTTGAAAGGTAATTAAATGATGTTTCCAACGGTGTATCAACTATCCCTTTCAAATTATCTGAGATGAAATTATTATTTAAAAACAAGTAAAGAAAGTCTAAAGTCGGTCTAGGCCGACTATGAAATACCCTAAACCCACTTTTCAAAAACAAAAAATTTTTATTGTAAATGGGCGTCTCCAAGGGTGAATGAAGCCTATATTTTATATGCATTTATTAATTTCTATGACAAATTTAATTTCTCTATGACAAACATAACCTTATTTATTGAGTTTAAAACTTTTTGGGTTGTATGGGAAATAGGCGTGTCCATAGGTGGATGACGTCAATTTTTCGAAGACATCTTTGTGTTTGTATAAAACACATACATATCAAATTTTATTGTTGTAGGCTAATTATGAGCTGAGTTATGCAGTTTTCAATTTTCGCGTTGTAATGGAGGTAGGCGTGTCCGTGGGCGGATGATGTCCGCTTTTCATAGTCATATTTGTTTTGTTGCAAAAAACATATGTGCCAAATTTTAGCTCTGTAGGTTAAAAAGAGGCTTATTTATTGCGTTTTCAATATTTGGGTTGTATGGGAGGTGGGCGTGTCCGCAAGCGGATGACGTCCATTTTTCAAAACCATATTTGTTTTGTCATAAAAAACATATGTGCCAAATTTTAGCTCTGTAGGTTAAACAGAGGCTTATTTATTGCGTTTTCAATATTTGGGTTGTATGGGAGGTGGGCGTGTCCGTAAGCGGATGATGTCCACTTTTCATAGTCATATTTGTTTTGTCATAAAAAACATATGTGCCAAATTTTAGCTCTGTAGGTTGAACAGAGGCTTATTTATTGCGTTTTCAATATTTGGGTTGTATGGGAGGTGGGCGTGTCCGTAAGCGGATGACGTCCATTTTTTAAAAACATCTTTGCGTTGATATATAACACTTACACACCAAATTTTATTGTTGTAGGCTAATCATGAGCTGAGTTATACAGTTTTGAATTTTCGCGTTATATGGGAGGTAGGCGTGTCCGTGGACGGATTCCAAAAATATTCAATAGTGCAGATCCTTGGGTGCATGTGACCATGTGTACCAAGTTTCATTCAGTTATCTCAACTCCTTCTTCTTATCCTGTGTATACGGACAACACACAGACGGACGGACGGACGGACGGACGGACGGACGGACGGACGGACGGACGGACATGGATAGCTCGACTCACGTGGTGACGCTGATCAAGAATATATATACTTTTCTATACCGGACTCGCTTCGTTCTATGCGTTACAAACGTTTGCACAAAGTTAATATACCCTGACCTTTCAGGTTTAGGGTATAACTACTTAATTTCCACGTCCTACTTACTTATTTATTTTTAAATAAGGGACAAGAATAGACCCACTATTCCATAAACACTCTCCGAAAATAAACGCACTTGCAGTGCGGACACCCTGTAATTTAGTCAATATTGTAATGTATATGCGACGATATCGAAATTGTATTAAAATTTAAACCACGTCAAATACTAAAACTAAGTTAAAGTGTCGCATCTATTTAAAATTTTACCTAAACTGCTATCGGTATAGTTTTTAAATTTCGTAAACATTAAAGTACACAATTAGCATGCGAAAAAATTTTACTCCGTGGCCTAGGATAAAATTTGTTAGCTGAGTTAAAAGATAAGATTTTATCAACAGCATTAATAAAGGGTGATTTTTTAAGAGCTTGATAACTTTTTTTTAAAAAAAAACGCATAAAATTTGCAAAATCTCATCAGTTCTTTATTTGAAACGTTAGATTGGTCCATGACATTTACTTTTTGAAGATAATTTCATTTAAATGTTGACCGCGGCTGCGTCTTAGGTGGTCCATTCGGAAAGTCAAATTTTGGGCAACTTTTTCGAGCATTTCGGCCGGAATAGCCCGAATTTCTTCGGAAATGTTGTCAAATGTTGTGAATCGTGTTGTTGTTGTCAGATGGGGCTACGTCAAATCTAAAGTCTACAGAAATAAGCCAGCAACTATTCCAGCTTTGGAAGACAACATTTCCGAAGAAATTCGGGCTATTCCGGCCGAAATGCTCGAAAAAGTTGCCCAAAATTGGACTTTCCGAATGGACCACCTAAGACGCAGCCGCGGTCAACATTTAAATGAAATTATCTTCAAAAAGTAAATGTCAGGGACCAATCTAACGTTTCAAATAAAGAACCGATGAGATTTTGCAAATTTTATGCGTTTTTTTTAAAAAAAAAGTTATCAAGCTCTTAAAAAATCACCCTTTATAATATTTATCTGTAACAAAACGTAAAGAAGCATTTCTACTGAAATTATTTATTGTGTTGAATTATTCTATGAGACTTAAAGAAATCTTTTAATTAAAGAATTAAAAAATTTGTATTTTTCTTAATTTCTAGCTTAAAGCCTAGTACTATGTTCGTTTGCGTGGAATTTCGCTGGCAACATCCATTTATTTGTTGCGTGAAAATTTTGGCAGATATTTTGTTGCGAACGAACAGCTGATGTACAGCTTAAAAATTTCAACAAGAAGTAAATAAACAGCAAAAATTTATAAGGAAAAGCAGAAAATCATTTATGTTTTTTATTTTGTATTATTTGTGATTCTAACAATACAAAATAAATATTATGATAGTATGCATATCGATGATGTCCTATATTGTAGAGCAGGACAAGTCATTAATTTATAGCAATCTGCAGCTGGGAAGATTTCAGAGCGCCAACACCGCAGAAAGGTGTATTCGTTTTTACAATTTCGAACAACTGCAATTATTAATTGCAAAACTTTAAAAATAGTACAAAAAATATAATTTCAATTACAAACTTTGTTCTTTGGCTTGCACTTTTTCTTAAATGAAATGGCAATTGTCACTTTTCACAGCAAAATAAATGGTCGGTTCAATTAAATTGCCGTGAAAACAATGTTGCAAGATGCATGTTGCGGAATATAGTACTAGATTTTCCGCAGCAAAGCATAGTACAGCTTTGACGAAAAAGTTGTGAAATGTGTACGGTTGTTTCACAGCTGTCATTTTTCACATGAAGCCGAACAGAGTCCTATGCTAAAAAAACACTGTATTTGTGAATTGTTTTTAAGCGTATGTATAGAATAAATTCATAAGTATCTTCTGTACATTAACTTTTAACAATATTCTGTAATTTTTTCATGCAGAAATATTGAAAAACAAAGCGGTGGCAGAGCTTGTCCCAGAACGTTTTAAAAAACGTTTTAAAAAACAAATCAAAAATCAAAAACCATTAACAATTAGTCAAATTATCATCAAATCCTCACCCACAACATTCTATGATTATTTATTATTTTATTTAAAAATTTTTGGTGACCATCTAAAGTGTGAACTGCTATTTTCCACGAAAAACTTCGGCATTTTGTGGATGGGAAACCCTTAATATAAAAAAATCTCGCGTGTAGCAACGTACACGTGGCAGAAGTGAAACTTCTTTAACAGTAAGATATAAGAGAGATTTTAGTGTGAAATAGAGAGAGAAAGTATCTGAAAAGAAATTCAATCAATACGAAATGGAATAATAATTTGTTGATTCAATATTTGCATCCAGGGACCGTACCGAATATGGTTTTTGTCGAAAGTGTCACATATTAACTTTTATCTCTTAAGTTTTATTTTTTCCAACAGAAATAACAGTTTTTTGTGCCTTATAGTTTTTTGGGCAAAAATAACAGTTATTTTCTGCCGTTTATTTTTCGGTCAAAAATATCAGGTAATTTATATTTGTTCAAGTCATTTTACCGATAAAAAAAATTTCGATATTATTATTTTCATCTCATCGATGAGACATTTTACACATGGTGTCAACAGTTCAATCTGTCAAGCAGCCTTTAAGAAAACACAAATTGCTTGATATTTTTGATCGAAAAAATTAAAGTCACAAAATAACTGCTATTTTTGACCGATAAAATAAAATTCAAAAGTAACCTTTATTTTTCCTCGAAATATACTAGGCAAGAAATAAACTTTTAAAGAATCAGTTTCAAATTTAAAAGCGACTTAATATTCGTGAGGCTGAGAACATTTCTAACATAATGGTATATTTGAAAAAGTCTTTCGACAATTTTTTTCATTTGAAAATTGTAAAATAACAGTTATTTTCGGTACTTGTTTAAGTTGCTTTCGAATGTCTTCTCAACATTGTTACTTTTTCAATGCTGGATTGCATTTGCATAGTACTCTTTGAAGGAACCTCCGAAAGCAGAGGCAAATCTTGTTCATTATTACCTCCTGCTTCCTGATCATAATAATTGCTATGTTGATAGAGGGCCTCATAAAGCAGCAAACGTGGATTGTTGAGTGCATCAACTTGGTTGGCTTTAAAATTTTGTTGAAATACATCAGTGTTTTTTTTGGGGATTGGTTCTTTGTAGATTCATCAAAATACACTGATGTTTCGTAAAAATGCATTTTGAAACTCAGCCGTTGTTGCAATCACCTTACCTTCATCATTAGTTGCAGACCCAGCTGCGGCTGTATTCTTAAGAGCTCTAATTCGCTATCTATATTCACGAACGCGTTCTGCTCCTGTTTTAGCTTTTTTTCTATTTTTTTTCGTGCATACTTGTAGGATGAAAATTAATGTTACGGTTATGTTAATAATGCAATGTTAATGTTAATCTAATGTTAAGGTTAATTATGTTATTTTCAGTATGTTCCGCGTTCAGTTTTAATTACATTTTGTTTGTCTATTTATCATGTGCCTACGTGGCGTTAAGGAATAGATTCCGACTCATAAGCAACGATGTTTGGGGTTCAATTCTTGGCAGCGGCAGTAATTTTTTTTTAATTTTCATATGAATTGAAAACGTTAGCCTAGCGTCACGAATAAGAGACCTTGAAATTTCACTCGCCGCCAAAGAAGTTTCACTTCAAAAATTATCTAGACGCTGGGGGCAGGTGTTTTATATGTACAAAATAGTACCAAAGCTTGAAATGAATGGGTCAAATGTTTTTGAAATGGCAGTGAATAAAGGACGTTTAAAACACGACTAGTGGGAAAATTGCTTTTGGGTTTTGTACACGTACGTTTGTATGTTCGAGGTACGCTTGCTTTAAAATTCATATCTCCGTTAATTTTCTAGGATCGACTTCAAATTAAGAAACGATATTCTTGAGTTGTTATGCTTTCATATAAAAAATGGTTAAAAAAAAAAGTAAAAAACCTTACCCGCCCTTAAGTTTTATTAGATAGGAAAATCTTATATAACTATCAACTTTGCCAGAAGCACTAAATCATTCTAAATCATCAGAACCCAGATTTTGTTAAATTTGCCATTTTTTTGTCGTTATACAAAATCGATATAAAATAATCACAGATTTTGAGTCTTGTATTTTGATTTCAAATACAAAATCTAATATTGCCTGTCTTACAACATTTTGTTTTTTTTTTTTTTTTTGTCTATTTTTTGTTTTCATATTTTATTTGTATTATTTTTATTTTAGTGCCAACTCTGCAAAAAATCGCTAACCGATTTTACTAATACTAATAAAAAATGTTAGCTTTTCACCAATATATTGAAATAAAATTTTTCCCTCACTTCGTTCTGAAACAGACAGCTATTGTTTTTTATTTTTTATAAAGTAGTCTTTCACTTTTTTGTAAATTTTTTTTCTGTGCTTTTAAAAATGTGATACAAAAATTTGTGAAAATATTTTTTAAAAAACTTAAAAAAAAAACAAAAAATAACGAATAGTCTTATCGATTAAAACGCGGAAAAAGTGATGCAGTGCAAAAAAGAAAAGAAGAATAGTGAAAATTTTGACTCATGATCCATCAATACATAGCATTTTTCTTACGACTCCGAACAAAATATTGCGCCTCCGCATATGCAAAAAAAAAAAAAAACAACTTTGAAAATGATAATTAAATTTGAAAAATTATTAATCTGTAACTTCTTTTCGTTTTGCTTTGAGCATGATAGTATAATAAGGTAGGCTCATATTAATATGGCTGCTCAAATGTCTAGTTTTACACAAACAATGCTGTGCGTGCTATAAACGTCAAACGAAAAGGCAACAACAACAATTAGAACAACTCAAATTCGAACAGCTGATTTTGACATCTAGCTCACTTCCTCTCCAATATGCGCCTACCTTGTTATTCTATCATGGTTTTGAGTTTTAATTTCATTACATTTTTCATTTGGGAAAGATTGAGGGCGCGGGAAGGGTAGAGAGGGAGTATGGTATTCACCACCTTATTGTGCGAAAGAGACATCTGTACACTTCAGTTTTTTGTGCAAGGGAGATCAAAGTCTCACGTATATTCAAACCGACGGCGAAGTTTCGGTTATTTTTTTTTCCCGATGACCTTACAAAATTAATTGTTGGTAAAATGCGAAAAGATTAACTAGTAATTAACCGGGTTATTATTATTAATTAACCGGTAACCAGCAGACTTTTTTGCAGGGAATATTTTAACAAATACTTAAGAAACATTCTGTTTTGTATTTCGTTGTATTGGAACGAAAATTTTGTAACTCAGAATTCAATAGAATTTAAGTTCTCGAAGTTGCTCACCAAAAATATGAGTCATTTGACTCATATGACTCATATTTTTGGTAGACTCAGTTTAAGCACATTCAAATCACTCCTAAGGAATTGCGAAGGTTTTCTTATCTTAACGTTTAGAAATGTGCATTTTTGCACAATGTATTTAAATTAAAATTTTTGTATTTTTAATAATAAATAAAACAAAAAATTCATTTTGAAAACTACGAGTAGTAAGCTTTAAAGATTCTTCTAACAATTTCTTTTTTAAAATAAAAAAGTTTCAGCTTTTTAGACAGTGAAATGATTGCCTCCTTTCACAATGCTTGCACGTATGTTTTCAACATTTTACCCTCTAAGCGTGAAAATTTTTATAGCAACAACCTTATGTTTCCCTAGTAAGCTTATTTCCAGGCTTTTCTAATACTTTGCAAACTGAAATTTCCAACACAGCGAATTTGTTTGTTGGTCAACACTGCAGGAAAACACAGTAAATGTTGTCATTCGGGCTGTTTGTTGCCCTGCCACAGGAAGTGTCAGTTTGGCAGACAACATAGTAATGAAATAATAACAGAAATTGCAGTAAAAAAAAAAAATTGCAAAAAATACAATAAAACAACAACCTGACTGTTTTATAGAAAGGCATATTTTTTACTTGCATTAAAATGTAGCAACAGTAGAAGAAGGAAGAGAAACAGGAAAGTTAATTGCTTAAGAGCTTCCGACTCGTTAAGTAACTGTGACTGTGACACTGGATAATGACTTCAAACAAAGATATATTTTACACTAGTTGTAGCAATTTTCCTTGGTAGCTTTCTTTTTCTATATCTCTCACTCACAAGAGTCAGTAAATGTTTGTGGCCGCCTTCTATTGTGCTCTGCAAACTATTTATCTGTCAGTCTGCTTAATCCTCAAGGATTTTCATACTATGTCAAAAAGAATGTTGAATAAAAACAACAACAATGCTAGACCACAATTATAACAACCACAACAATAACATCTAAGAAAATTTTTGTTTTTCTCTATCAATGGTATAAAATATGAAAATCTGCTGGCAGGTGCAAAAGAAGGCCTGCAATGCTGGCGACTGCCTTGATACTTGTATGTGTGCATGCAGTTGTGTTGATTTACCGAGAGTGTGGTTAGTATGCGGTTAAGACATGGGGCAAGTGTATGTATGTGTGCATGTGTGTGTGTGTGGAAATATTTGCTTTGTGTTGATTGAATACTGCTGCCTGCTAGTAAATTACAATTTTAATGATTTATAGAGCAAACTTTGGATTATGTTTGAAATAAAAACTGTTATCTAAATTATTTGAGTGCTTTAAACGCTATGAAGGCTTTAATATTAATGAGTGTTTAATTAAGAAAAGTTGGCAAAAATTTAAAACTACTCATAAGTAAACCTTTTTTAAAGAAAACAATATAAAAAATTGAGATAATTTTGAAATATCTAACAATACCTTTAATTATCTCTAAATAAATTATATATATTCAGTACATATCTGATAATTTGTTAATAAATAACTTTAGTGGATATAAAATTTAAAATTTTTCAGAATTCTTAAACATCTATAGAATTTCTCAATAGCAAAGCCGTTCAAACACTGCTTTTATATAATTATGACGCTTTTGTTAAGTTTTTTTGCTCTTTTGATTCATTATCTCATCTGTGATCAACATTCTTCACAATGACAAACGATGCCACCAACATATACTGCAGTTTAATCATAATTAACTTGGCTAAAACAATGTTAGCGGAACAACAGCAAAGACAACAAATAACGTTAGAACAACAGACAGTAAACAATAAAAACAGCACAACAACAACAGCAACAACTAAGAAATTTACAAAAAAAAACAAAAAAAAAATACAACAAAAATATATGACAACATTTTCATGTTGCATGCAGCAGTGCAAGTAATTAATGTGGCTTCATTAACACTATTTACAGGACCAAAGAAAGGACTCAAGTAAAAAGACAGCGAGACAGAAAACAAGACAGTAAGACAGTAGAACAGACCAACACACAGACAGGGCGCTCAAGTGGGTTGTTGTTGTTGTTGTTATGACTTGGTTTTATTTAACAGCAAAACGACTCTGTGGATAAGAACATAATAACAACAATGCAGTAAAGTCGGTTTTGCTCAAAGGATAAGATGCTAATGAGACAAACAACAATTACGCAAAAACGTTGTGAAAACATTGTGTGAAAACAATAGAATGTGCAAAAGGTATGCATGTTGGCTTGAGTTATAAGATAATGATAACTCATTTCAGTGTAACGAGACCAGGGGCGGATCTGGAAAAAATCTTGGGGGGGGTAAATTATCAAAGACACACATGTTCGATTTGAGAAAATTTTGTCTTTCTGCAAATAGACAAATTGTAATTTTTTGAATTGAAATTATTAAATTGCTTAAGAAGCATTTTTCCAGACACATACACGCACATTTTCTTATTTATTTATTTTTTCCCTTTTCTGGAATAATATCTTAGCGAAAAGTAAATAAAAACTCTAAATTTGACTTATTTTAGAATTAAGATTGATTTATTCAAATTTTTCACATTTATTCCATTATAAAAAAGTTGCACAATTATATTTTCAAGTATGTGCAATGAAAAAACATAGTTCTTTTCAATAAAAAAAAATTAAAGGATTTTGCAACTTATTGTTCTCACGCTACGACTATGATATGGTACAGTTTGGAAAATAAATAAACAATACAAAATGAATACTGATTACAATGCGCGACGGATGTTCTGGTGCTGGAGATTTCCTTTCATCTGATTATAGACAACTTGGGTTTCCTGATTTCAAATATGGCCTCCGTTTTTCTCTTTCAAAAACATGAAATCAATTCTTTTTCTGATAATTTTCTAAATCTATTATATTGATCTACCTATTTGTATTATTACGACTGATTTCAACGAAGTAATACTAGACCTTTCAATTTTGCACATTCAATAACAATATTTTTGGCAGTTTCGAAGATATCGACGTTCAAGTTCGAAAAAATTTCACAATTTTACGTAGGCTGCTCTTTTGAAACCCTTGATATTTTTCAACGAATTTACAAAAATTATTTTAAACTTGGTAGAAAATTTCTAGAATTTTAATAAACATTTTAGTTATTTTTATTATATTGCATATTTTCAAAGAAATTGAAAAAATAAACATTTTTTTACATTAAATTTTATTAAAATTCTCTTCAAAAAGTACGTAAATTGAACGTACAAAAATGTTTGTTTTTTTTCAATTTCTTTGAAAACATGCAAGATAAAAAAAAACTAAAATGTTTATTAAAATTCCAGAAATTTTCTACCAAGTTTAAAAAAGTTTTTGTAAATTCGTTGAAAAATATCAAGATCCAAGGGTTTTAAAAGAGCAGCCTACGTAAAATTGTGAAATTTTTTCGACCTTAAACGTCGATATCTTCGAAGCTGTCGAATATATTGTTATTGAATGTGCAAAAATTGAAAGGTCTAGTATTTCTTCATCGAAATTAGTCATAGTAATACAAATCGGTAGATCAATATAAAAGATATAAGAAAATTATCAGAAAAAGAACTAATTTTCATGTTTTTGCCTATAACTCAAAAACTCGAGCTGATGGAGAAAAACAGAGCCCATATTTGAAATCAGCAGCCAAAATGCAATCGGGATTGTTTATCGAGATCTCTGCACTTTTTATAAAGCTTAATTTTGTTACTCTGTGTTATTAGATAGTCATTAGATAGAGAAAAAATTATATGAATTTCGCAAAATTATCAATAACTTCGTAACTATTTATTTTAATATCCCCAGTGTATGCAATAATGAGAGTCCGTTCAATCGTTCTTGTTGCATAGTTGAACGTAACTATGTTTTTAATCGTCGCAGTGTAGAAAAAATTCGCTCAGCTGTTACTACACTGATAGGAAGCGTGTCAAAGATACTAAAAGTGGACTAAAAGTGGCAGGTTTATTTCATGAAAGTCGGTTGTGGTAATTTGGTTGGTTTGTTGCAATTATAATTACCAGTACCTCCTGGGGTCGAAAATCGACCAATTTTTGTTTGCTTATTTATAGTTGTATAAAATAGTTGGTGGTGACCGTGGCATGCAGGTTAAGTGTGTGGCTTAGCATGCTCGGAGCCCGGGTTCGATCCCCAGCCGCCGCAAAAAGTTTTTTTCAATAAAAAAGTTTTCTGATCGGTCACCACCTCTCTGCAGACAATGGCAAACCTCAGAGAGTAAATAATGCCATGTAAAGCTTCTTGAGAACATGAACTTTAGCCGTTCGGAGTCGGCATAAAACATGTAGGTCCAGTTCTCGGTTAATTGTGTGCAAACATTCAATGACACACACAACACAATTGATCATAAGAAGCTCGGTCAAAGTCCTTTCAAGGGCTGAAATGGCCAATTTGTTTTTTTTTTTTTTTTTATAAAATAGTTGAGGCACTCCTTTTCCTTCTCTCACATTTAAAAAAATAATTATCAAAATCGGTTGAAAAACACGGGAGAAAATTTTTCTTAACTGTTTTCTCTACGCCTATTTATATAAAGATGAAGTTAAAGTAGGCTTGAAAAATTTCAGAATTCCAAACAAATTAGAATTAACTCAAACAAAAATAATTGTATGCAACAAATTATTTGCGCAGTTGATACAATTTTAGCAACATTAACCTAACAGTAATTCACTTTAAAACAGCCCTGTTATATTTATAACAAATATGACAAAAAGAATTGCAGATGTACATATATAATATTTTCTCAAGGAATATAGCTGAAATATTTCTAAAAAAAAATTTAACTGATGATAAAATAATTGAAGTAAAAACAAACTATTGGATTTTACATTGTTTGAACTTTTTTTTTTGAAAATTTATAAAGTGAAAACTGAAAGTTACAATGCACGTATTGTTTTGTTATGGTAGAATTTGTTGGCACATAGGTTGCAAGAAAGTTTGGCAGGTTTTCAGTAAAAATTAAGAAGAATAAAATATTTTAAGTGGCAACTCTTGTCTGCATTGCCAAAATCTTAATTGCGCTCTTTACAAATCAAAATCAATGTTACTTGCTCAGTGATTTCATGTAAAGGGCATTTTTAAACTAATTGTTAATATTTTACGAAAATATAATTATTGATGTAAGTTTTTTTAATTTTTTTTTTGTAAGAAAATAAGGCGTCTTTAAAGTTGATTGTTTAAAAAATGGCTGTAAACTTGATTCTCAGGCTCCTTTTTAAAAAAAAGTCGAAGTTACACTACCTCGACTTAAGTGTTTTGCTTTAAAAGTAAAGTATTTAAAAGTTCTTGGGGGGGGTAATTACCCCCTTTACCCCCCCCTTGTATCCGCGCCTGAACGAGACAGTCAGGTATGGCTACTGGCAGCATGATTTAGCCAAGATAAAGCTAAAAATAGTGCGCCAAGAAAAATGCTCATTTCAAAGCTCTTAACGTAAAAGCCAGTTAAGACGTATTTATTTATAGAATGTTGTAGGTAAAAAATATGCCTTTTTTTTAATTTTGTATTTTTATTTAAAAAAAGTTTAGCTTAATTAAAATTTAAAACATCATAAAATTTTATATTGAGAAAATAAGTGGATACCTGATTTATACAAATTTCTGTAAAAAAACTGTCTCAAAGAATAAAAAAAAAAACACCAGATTTAAAGTGACATTTTTTTTTCAACAAACACAAAAACGGTGTCCGAAATCTGACTTCAGTTACATTACAAAAATTGCCGATTGTAATAATCTTTCCATCCAAAAACTTCCGAGACCTTTAATTTCCAACCTAATTTTGTGAATGCACTTCGCCTACATAAAATGTTATGGCGTAAAACCCGTGATTTTAGACGAAAAATCTACCATTTCATGTCAAAATCACTGACAAACACTGTCAGACCGATTTCGAAATGTTTCGAATTTCAGTTTTCACAACATAAGAGTCGAAAAAGCATTTTTGCTTCTAGCAACCTTAATATACACTCCGACTCATAACTATGGCTCACTTTAAAATAATTGTTGAACAGCATATAATAAAAAAACAAGTAAAAAAAGTCTAAAGTCGGTCAAGGCCGACTATGAAATACCCTAAACCAAGTTTTCCAAAAAAACATATTATTATTAAAAATGGGCGTGTTCGTGGGAGGATGAAGCCTTTATTTTATATGCATTTAAATGTTGATGAAAAATTTACACATGCCAAGTTTTATTCCTGTAGCTCATAGTTAATGCCTTTATTGTGCTTTCGCTATGGGAGGTAGGCGTGTTCATGAACGGATTACTCCCAATTTTTTAACACACTTTAGTTTTGCTATAAAATACAAGCATACCAAATTTGTTCTCTCTATGACAAGCATAACCTTATTTATTGAGTTTTAAACTTTTTGGGTTGTATGGGAGGTAGGCGTGTCAGTCGACGGATGATGTCCATTTCTCAAAATCATCTTTGTTTTGTCATAAGAAACATACGTACCAATTTTTATTTCTGTAGGTTAAACAGGGGCTTATTTATTGCGTTTTCAATTTTTTTAATGTATGGGAGGTGAGCGTGTTCATGATCGGAAGACATTAATTTTGCAAAGACATCTTTGTGTTGATATAAAAAACGTACGTACCAAATTTTGTTGTTGTAGGTTAATTAGTTTTTTATTTATCCAGTTTTCAATTTTTGCGTTGTTTGCGAGGTAGGCGTGTCCGTGAGCGGATGACGTCCATTTTTCAAAACCATCTTTGTCTTGTCATAAAAAACATACGTGCCAAATTTTACCTCTTTAGGTTAAACACAGGCTTATTTATTGCGTTTTCGGTTTTTGGGTTGTATGGGAGGTGGGCGTGTCCGTGAGCGGATGACAACCAGTTTTCGAAGACATCTTTGTGTTGGTATAAAACTTATACATATCAAAGTTTATTGTTGTAGGTTAACTTTGAGCTGAGTTATGCAGTTTTCAATTTTCGCGTTGTATGGAAGGTAGGCGTGTCCGTGGGCGGATGATTTCCATTTTTCGAAACCATCTTTTTTTTGTTTTAAAAAACATATGTGTTAAATTTAAGCTCTTTAGGTTTAGCACAGGCTTATTTATTGCGTTTTCAATTTTTGGGTTGTATGGGAGGTGGGCGTGTCCGTGGGCGGATGACGTCCTTTTTAAGGGATATCTTTGTGTTGATACAAAACACATACACACCAAATTTTATTGTTGTAGGCTTTTTATGAGCTGAGTTATGCAGTTTTCAATTTTTGCGATGTATGGGAGGTAGGCGTGTCCGTAGGCGGATTCCAAAAATATTCAATAGTGCAGATCCTTGGGAGCATGTGACCATATGTACCAAGTTTCATTCAATTATCTCAACTCCTTCTTCTTATCCTGTGTATACGGACAACACACAGACGGACGGACGGACGGACGGACATGGATAGCTCGACTCACGTGGTGACGCTGATCAAGAATATATATACTTTTCTATACCGGACTCGCTTCGTTCTATGCGTTACAAACGTTTGCCCAAAGTTAATATACCCTGACCTTTCAGGTTTAGGGTATAAAAAAGCGTCTTTAATGCATGGATTTATAAAACGCTGTGCCAAAAAAATTCAGTAGCATGATTACAACTGATAGGTGACCGTGGCATACAGGTTAAGTGTGTGGCTTAGCATGCTCAGAGCCCGAGTTCGATCCCCAGTCGCGGCGAAAAGTTTTTCAATAAAAAAATTTTTCTAATCGGTCAACACCTCTCTGCAGACAATGGCAAACCTCAGAGAGTAAATAATGCCATGTAAAACTTTTTGAGAACATGAACTTTAGCCTTTCGGAGTCGCCGTAAAACATGTAGGTCCAGTTCTCTGTCCATTGTGTGCCAACATTTAATAACACACACAACACAATTGATCATAAGAACCTCGGTCAAAGTCCTTTCAAGAGCTGAAATGGCCAATTTGTTTTTTTTTTTTTTATTACAACTACAACGTTATATAACGATTGAAATTCTGCGTCCTCACTTGGAGTATGCAAGTCAAGTCTGGTCCCCAAGTTGTAATGTGCATGTTGAATGTGAATAGTGAGGATCCAAAAAAGGTTTGTTTAGTTTGCTCTAAGGGGCTTAAGTAGAACTGACATTTCAGACCTTCCTTCTTATGAGGATCGTCTAAAACTATTAAGAATGCAGTCACTAAGTGAACGAAAGAATTCTGCAGATATCGTTTATTTACACCAACTCTTGACCGGTGTTTGCGATTCTCCGGAAATTCTTTATCTCATTAATTTAGAAGCTTAATTTAGAAGCGTAGAAGCAGTAGAAACGCTAACATTTTAATTTATTTACCTTTTAGCAGAACGAACTATATGTTAACTGCTCCTTTAAACCGCATGAGTACCTTTGTTAACAACTGTAGCGTTTTTGATGTTAAATTGTCAAAAGGTCAGCTCAAAAGTAGACTAAAAGCTATTCTGTAATTAGATCTTTGTTTGCATGGTTAGTAGTTACGTTCTGTGTTGTTCCTAAGCCCAACCCAAACTTTGGTGGGTAAATTTTTTCCACATTAACTTTGTTTTGAGCCACTTGTATCCACATCATTATATTTTTGATGATATGGTTTCTGGCTTTAAATAGGATAATGCTGAGAAAGTGCGAGAAAGCTGTAGAAGCTGAACTCTATTTTTATTGCATGTTAACCTTATTATACCCTAAACCTGATAGGTGAGGGTATATTAACTTTGTGCAAAAGTTTGTAACGCATAGAACGAAGCGAGTCCGGTATAGAAAAGTATATATATTCTTGATCAGCGTCACCACATGAGTCGAGATATCCATGTCCGTCCGTCCGTCCGTCCGTCTGTCCGTCTGTGTGTTGTCCGTATACACAGGATAAGAAGAAGGAGTTGAGATAATTGGATGAAACTTGGTACACATGATCACATGCACCCAAGGATCTGCACTATTGAATATTTTTGGAATCCGCTCACAGACACGCCTACCTTCCATACAATACAAAAATTTAAAACTGCATAACTCAGCTAATAATAAGCCTACAACAATAAAATTTGATATAAATGTGTTTTATACAAACACAAAGATGTCTTCGAAAAATGGACGTCATTCGCTTACGGACACGCCCACCTCCCATACAACCCAAAAATTGAAAACGCAATAAATAAGCCTCTGTTTAACCTACAGAGCTAAAATTTGGCACGTATGTTTTTTACGACAAGACAAAGATGGTTTTGAAAAGTGGACATTATCCGCCCACGGACACGCCTACCTCCCATACAACGCGAAAATTGAAAACTGCATAACTCAGCTTATAATAAGCCTACAACAATAAAATTTGGTATAAGCCCTGTCCGTTCGTCCGTCCGTCCGTCTATGTGTTGTCCGTAAACATAGGATAAGAAGAAGGAGTTGAGATTATTGCATGAAACTTAGTCCACATGTTCACATGGACCCAAGGATCTGTACTGTTGAAAATTTTTGGAATCCACCCACGGACACATTTGCCTTCTATACAGCCAAAACATTTAAATCACTATAAAGAGGGTTGTATTTAAATTTTTGAGCATTAAGTCTGATGAAGATATTTTTTATAATAAAATTTTGATAAATGCAGTGGTTCCTTATTAAATTTTAATTTTTGAGCATTAGAGCAAGAATAGCTTAAGAGCTCCTTAATTTAATATGAAAACCGAAAGTATGGCGAGCTATCAATTTTTTGTCACGCAACCACATAATTTTTGCATTATTTTAAATACTTTGATTTAATATTGCTCTTTTTTATAAAGATAAACTTTTTGACATCCTCCTGCTTCTATTTGTGCTTAATTTTAAAACATCTACGCATTAATTTAGCAGAAAAATTTTAAAGAAATTTAATTTTTGAACATGTTGTTCACAAATAGTAACACGAGTGACTAATCTACATTATTATTTCACTGGGTAAATTTATAAATTTACCATTATTGTGGTGACCGTGGCATGCAGGTTAAGTGTGTGGCTTAGCATGCTCGGAGCCCGGGTTCGATCCCCAGCCGTGGCGAAAAGTTTTTTCAATAAAAAATTTTTCTGATCGGTCACCACCTCTCTGCAGACAATGGCAAACCTCAGAGAGTAAATAATGCCATGTAAAGCTTCTTGAGAACATGAGCCGTTCGGAGTCGGCATAAAACATGTAGGTCCAGTTCTCGGTCAATTGTGTGCAAAAATTTAATAACACACACAACACAATTGATCATAAGAAGCTCGGTCAAAGTCCTTTCAAGGGCTGAAATGGCCAATTTGTTTTTTTTGTTAAATTTATAAATTATAAATTTAACATACATTCTTTTCACAAAGAATGCCTTTGTATTTGTTAATCTATATGTGAAACAAATTTAAAGCCTGACTTAACTCCACAAAACATTGTGTATGTAGCGCGAGTTACCATGGAATTACCCTTTAAAGAAGTCGATGCCTTAGTTCCAGAGATAAAACTTGCTAGGTGAGTATTTTATATCAGAATTAAGATGTGTAAACATATAATATAATATAATATACTTGTACCATATAAATAATATTCAGCAAGAGGTACAAGAAGAAAAACTAGTGTTCGTATAGTATTTAATCTAAATTTTGTTCACCCAGAAACATGCTAAGACACATCGTATCGTATTTTACGAAGGTCCGCGGTTCAAATAACGATGACAACAAGAAATAAATTTTGACGGAATGCAGTTTTTGCTTTGAATATGTACTAATATAAAATTTTTATAGATAAAAATAATATGACTGGATGATAATCGAACCTGCTAACACGCACTTTCCAACTAAGCCAAGATATACAAACAATTTGCATGCGCTAGTTGTGTATTTGAATGTCGTCAACGAAAATCCTTAGTAAAAGGTTAATTCTAATTTTTTCCAAAAATATTTCTTACCTCAGTCCCTTTTGCATTGAATCATCAACCTTATAAATTATGACCAATGTACTAAGGCAACTTTGAAATGAATCGAGTCAATTGCAGTGTCCAAAATTGTTCAAATTTCACACACAAAAAAAAGCAACCTCTAACTTATAATCAAATCTTACTAAAAGTTTTTGATTTTGATGTAATTGCGGTGTGGTCAAATGAGCATCGTTTTTGCGCAAATGTCTAGCAATAGTAAATCTTAAGGATGTCTCTCATTCTCTCACACTTTTTGTAATTTGCTGCTAGTGTCAAAGTTGTTGAGTTTTTATAGACGATGCTAGTTCAATAGTTTTCAAAATGTTGCCTGACAGTGTAGTCGTCAAATTATATCAAGAAACTTAGTTATAAAAGTTTGCCAAGGTGTGCGATGCCGAACGGAGTGTCAAAAGAATATACCACATATGTAGACAGTAGACAAGTCAGGATATTCATGCAGCATCAGCAGTTGTGGCCATAGCTGTGCAATAACATATACAACAACAAAAACAACAGCCAGAACTTTGTGTGACGAAAATTTTATAGCTACTTTTTGTTTTTTTTTTTTTTTTTGCTATTGCAGTTTGTATCGTATTAATATTTTCTGAATACATCTATGCTAGGTGTTGTGTTTAAGCAAGTTTGAGTATGTTTGGAATGCATGTGTTAGTGTAGGTGCGTGCGTGCGTGCTTGTCTCTTGCGGCTCACTGTCATGCCAAAGTGGAAATGTTTGCTGACACTTTGGCACATTTGCTGTGTAAATCGACTCAACACGAGCACCAGCGCAGGCAACCAACTTTCAAGAGTTCTCAATGCATCCATGGTATAACGGTATCCATGCGTTAAAAGTTTTTGTCACATTGCCGTTATATAGGTACAATACATATTAAGATATTCGTACACTTTCATAAAACTTAGACAAACTCTCTTCATCTTCTTCTTCGCTATGGCTTGTGTTTTGTCTTCTTGTAATTGTTTTATGTTTTTTTTTTTTTTACTTTTTGTTCTGCAAGTGCTTGAAACTAAAGACAACCACAAATTATGTTATTTTGCTAAGATGCCAACAATAACAGCCACAACAACGCAGAAAACAATAATTACAACAATATTTTGCAGCTTACACTGATGTCCTTCTTACTAAGTACTGCCATTCCACTGTCTCAGGTGGTATAATTTTTCACAAAAGTTTTTGTGTGAAAGTTTCTTCGAGCATACTTAGAACATTCTAGAATATTGATGCGTTATATTTTAGCATAAATTGTTGCTATGAATTATTTATAGTAAAATATTTCATGCAAAAATTATGCCATCAACGAAATTCTTGCTTTAGTTTTTGGTGCAAATAGTCTCATGTCATGTCTTTAAAAAATATTATGTAAAATATTTGTAATAAGAGCAAATATTTAGTTTGTGGTAACCAAACTTGTTATCGAAATTTTATTTATTTTGTGTAAAGATGGCGAAACATGAATAACATAAACTACAAAATAATAAGTTAAACTTCATAATATATTGATAAATATCAGAAATACGTTATTAATATCATGTACAAAAAAAATATCTTTTAGACATGAACTCAAACTTTTCATTTGTACAATTATACAAGTTATATGCTTTCAAATTTTATAAGTCATCAGTGTTATAAAGATGTGTATTGCTTAATTATTAAAAGTTATACTTAAACTAATGAACATTTGTAGTTTAATTGTACCAAAACATTAACAGCTCTATTTTTTCAAAGTCAAAAGTTTTTTCAAAAATCACCTCGATATCAATTGATACATAATCTTATTCTGACTTATTTGAAAAAAGCTATTTTCGCATCAATTGAGGTCATAATATGGACGAATAGTTTAGGAGGTCACAATTTTTATACATATTTTTTTTTAGTTTGCATAAATGGGATATAAAGGTATTTAAAAAAAAAGGATTTTTTTTTTTTTATTTTTTTTTTTTTATTTGGCCATTTCAGCCCTTGAAAGGACTTTGACCGAGCTTCTTATGATCAATTGTGTTGTGTGTGTTATTAAATGTTTGCACACAATTAACCGAGAACTGGACCTACATGTTTTAAGCCGACTCCGAACGGCTAAAGTTCATGTTCTCAAGAAGCTTTACATGGCATTAATTACTCGGTGAGGCTTGCCATTGTCTGCAGAGAGGTGGTGACCGATCAGAAAAATTTTTTGTTGAAAAAACTTTTCGCCACGGCTGGGGATCGAACCCGGGCTCCGAGCATGCTAGGCCACACACTTAACCTGCATGCCACGGTCACCACAAAAAAAAAGGATATAAAAAAGAATTGAAAAAAAAAGGATTTCTTTAGGACTTATTCTGGCATCACTGACAATATTTAATTTTTCAGCAATTCATCAATATTTACTTTTAACCGACTTCAAAAAGGAGGAGGTTCTCAAGTTGGTTGGTTTTTCTTTTTTTTTTTTTTTTTTTGTTTTGTTTTTTTTGCTGTGAATGTATGTACATCAGTGATGCACAGCGTTGGCAGAGCTTCCAACACAAACGCAACATTTTTGTCTAAGTATGTGTGTACTAGACAAAAATTCAACATAACAATTTGCGCATAAGATGCTTACTCCGTGAAGATCAAACGCAAACTGATTCAATGCTATCGTCGAAGAAGTTCGGCAGCTTCGCACACACGACTTGTCTGTGAAAGCCGAGGGCTCCCCGAAGCTCTTATGTGCACCTCTGATGTACATCGATTACTCCTAAAGTACTTGCCTTATTGCCGTAATTTTTTGTCAACATATAGAGACTATCAACGCGGAGGTGTCCGTCTGTGAAAGTGGGCGGTGTTCGTTAAAGGGGCGTGTCTCTATAAGAAAAACACTGTATCTCAGTAAATATTGACACTAGGGTAATAAAATTCACAGTAAAATTACAAGGGCAAGCACAAACATTAAAAATAACGATCACTTAAGTGGGCGTTATTCTAAAAAAGGGTGTGGCAATATTGTAAAAACTCTGTATCTCGAAGAAAATTGACACTAGAGTACTGAAATTAAGTACAGATGTAGGCACAATTATTAAAAATTACTATAAAAAAGTGGGCGTTATTCGACAAAGGGGTGTGGCAATATAAGACAATTACTGTGTTTCGAATAATATTGATACTAGGGTAGAGAAATTTATTACAACGGTAGGAAAAATTACTACAAATTTTTGTAAAAAAAGTGGGCGTTATTCGAGAAGGGGAGTGGCAATATTAAAAAAACACTGTATCTCAATTACTATTGACACTATGATACTTAAATTTAGTACAAAGGTAGGTACAAATATATCAAATTACAGCCAGTAATGTGGGCTGTATTCGATAAAGGGGCGTGCCACTATAAGAAAAACATTGTATCTCAGTAAATATTGACACTAGAGTACTATAGTTAATAAAATTCACAGCAAAAATGCAAGGGTAGGTACAATTATAAAAAATACGGTCAATTAAGTGGGCGTTAGTCCACAAAGAGGTGTGGTAATATTAGAAAAACTCTTTATCTCGAATAATATTGACACTAGAGTACTAAAGTTAACTACAGGGGTAGGCACAGTTATAAAATAATTAATTTCAATAGAGTGGGCGTTGTTTGATAAAAGGGTGTGGCAATACATGAAACACACTGTATCTTGAATAATATTGACACTAGAGTACTTATATTTAGTATAAAGGTAGGCACACTTATAACAAGTTATTGTCAATAAAGTGGGCGTCATTCGACAAAGGGGTGTGGCAATATTAGAAAACATTGACACTGACTAAATACTGACACTACTTACTGAAAAAGTACAGTCGTAGACACAATTATTAAAAATTACTACCGAGGAATTGGGCGTTATTCGACTTAGGGGTGTGGCAGTGTGTAAAAAAACTGAATATTACTGACTTAAGGGCGATAAAATTCATTGTTAGAATGGGTAGAACTATTAATAACACTATGACTAAGAGTGTGATATTATCGACAAAGAGGCGTGTCACTTTTATAAACACACTATATATCAGTCAATACTGACATTGGGGTACTGATAAAAATACAAGAGTAGGTACTGATAAAGATACTGACAAACAACAGAATAAGAAACAACAGAAAAGTATTTTCCATATTATGAGCATAGTTTATACATTTTTTTAAATATATCATTTGCTCGCTAAAAAGAAAGAAATAAAAACTTTTTAACAAAAAAAAAAACTTACTTCAAAATCACTACAAAGTAAAAAATAATTTTAAATTACTTTTACTATTTATTTCTTGGTCAAATTTGAGAATTTATTTATATTCATTATTAAATTGGAAATTTTATGATATCAATTATTATGAATTTTTTTATTTTTATCATAAATATATTATTTTTTTTATGATAATAAAAGCTTCGAAGTCGGCAAATTTTTACTGAATCCAAACAAAGTTATCACGTATACTGTATGCAATTTATATAGAGTACTACCAAATAGAAAACAAAAAGTACCAAAAATTTCTCATATCGTACTTAATAAATCATTAAAATGTACTCCGCATAGTACTTCACTTATGTTTCAATACAACCCTGGTGTCTTAATGACTAAAGAAATGGTTTTTTTTTTTTTGCTTTGTTGCACAGAGAAAATCAAAAATTTTTGTCAACAAGCCAACTAGTGTGACAAACTGGTGAAGTAGCTTCTTAACTATCGAACCTGTGTGGAAATGGCCGCCGCGTGACACACAAGAACGCAGATTTGAAGCCTGCATAAAACTAAGAACAATGAATGAAATACAAGTAACAAATGTTCAAGAATCTTTCAAGCTACGCAGTTAATTTTATGCTAAATTTGATGGTGCGTTCATGTCAATTCAATATACGCAAATTACGCAATACGCAAACCTACGCAGTGACTTGAATCCCCTTATTAATTGTCTTAATATGTTTCTTTAAGAACGCAGTATATTTTACTTCCGACGTATAAATAAGTATACAATCTGGTAGCTCTGTTACTTGACAGACGCCAAAATCTGAATAAAAAGCTATTCTACACGTGTAAAAAAATTACAAGACTTGTGAACTTTTTTGAGAAACAGGTTTTACACGCACTTGTAGAAAATACACTTGTAACTTGTAACTTGTAAGCTTGTGAACTTGTAGTTTTGAGAAACAGGCCCCAGGTCTTTTTGCTTTTACAAAAAAACACTGTTACTCGGTTAATATAATAACTTTGAAGTTATCAAAGAGTTTATATACTTTGGCACCGCCGTTAACAGCAACAACAATCGCAATCACGCAATCACCTGGAGATTAATGGCTAAATCGCAATACTGCGTTAGGTCGGTCGAGCGTTGACAGCTCGAGTAGAGATCAACGTGTTCTTATGGTGCAAATGTAAATACGACCTCAAGCGTTGGTTGTACTTTATATCGTAAAACAAGAAGAGATAAAATACGACCAAAGTACGATCTAACGAGATAAGTAGAAAAATGTTCTAATCGGTCGTGCGTTTGACATTTCTTCATATAGCAGAGTTGCATTTTCGTTGAAAGCGCTTAAAATGTGGGTGTTTTATGGTTTCACTGGCCAAGATAGATTTTCGTGGGATTTCTTTTATTATCGCTGGAATTTATGTTTTATATAATTTTTTTTAATAACTCATGCTATTTAAGTAATCAAATGAAAATTTTGATAAAGTTAATCGATTTGTATTATTTTTCTTCAAATTATCTTTGTATAAATATGCGTTGGCGAAACAGGTAAGAACAACTTTTGTGGGCATTTTTGTATAGCTGCTTTTATTGGCATCGCCAAAATTACAGACGCACGATCTGTCAGCGCAACATTGAGTTTTGTTAGTTTATAGGTCGTGCGTTCTGACAGCTCATCTCGTAAAGTTTATGCAACGTCGATATAAAGTACTATAGGCGCACGACCGACCTAACGCAATATTGCGATTTCAGCATAAACAAGAGTTGCAATTGCTAATAGGTGCTTCTATGGGATAATTAAGCAATTAGGTTGCAGAGTCCTCTCTCGATCGACAAAACTAATACTCTATCTGTTCATAAAACTGAACTAAACTTTTATATCTGTTCAATAATATATAAAAGACATAATATATAAAAGACAAGCGTCCTGCTCCGTGCCCTATATCGTAAAACATGTTCAGCCTGAACCAGAACCTGTTGTAAAATTATCCATTTGAAATTTTTGTACTTACTAAACCTTTTGCTCTATATCGTAAAACCTGTTCAGCCTGGACCAGAATCTGTTGTAAAATTATCTATTTGAAATCTTTGTACGTACTGTACTTTTTAGAACCTGTTCAGCCTGGACCAGAACCTGTTGTAAAATTATCCATTTGAAATATTTGTACCTACTAAACCTTTTAAGACCTGTTCAGAATGGACCAGAACCTGTTATTAAATTATGTATTGGAAATCTTTGTACTTGAAGACTATCGTCATTTTCCTCAACTACTATACGTCAAACATCATGTCTTGCTATTACAGTGCTTCTTAATTAACAGAACCGCAACCTATTCGGTCTGCATAAACTGAACAGCAATTATTACATTCAGTGACGTTGGTGTCAATTGGAATTGCTAGAATTAAATCACAATGTTCGGTCTTCTGATCCAAGTTTTAGCGATTGGTTACTCAAATTAGGAAATGGAGATGAAGATACCATAGAAATTCCAGATTATTTTGTTTGTAAAGGTTCGCTTATTAACCGTTTCAATGGCTTGCCTAGAATAATCGTGGATAATTTTTTTGAGCTTATATTCCCATCATTTAAGCAATAAAAAGATTAAAAAACATCCCTCTGATTTTTACATGAGCTGCTTTGTTTTTGGCAGGCTGTCTAATATAATGGACAAAACCACGATAACGTTGTATTATAATATTTTAGTTCAACTAAAACAACCGGAGAGAAATGCAAATGCGTTATTTATGCAAATTTTATTATACGGGCAGATTAAGTGTGTGGCTTAGTACGCTCGGAGCCCGAGTTCGATCCCCAGTCGCGGCGAAAAGTTTTTTCAATAAAAAATTGTTCAGATCGGTCACCACCTCTCTGCAGACAATAGCAAGCCTCAAAAAGTAAATAATGCCATGTAAAGCTTCTTGAGAACATGAACTTTAGCCGTTCGGAGTGGGCATAAAACGTGTAGGTCCAGTTCTCGGTTAATTGTGTGCAAACATTTAATAACACACATAACACAATTGATGATAAGAAGCTCGGTCAAAGTCCTTTCAAGGGCTGAAATGGCCAATTTGTTTTTTTTTTTTATTATAAAAAAAAAAATTATACTTTGCACACCAATCACAATACTCACTTTATTTGCAAAACTTATTAACACGCGATATAAAAAAAAATGAAGTCTACTGTTGGGCATAAAATCGAAAATCTAACTAAGTTAAACGTTACATATCTCCCTAAAATTATTTTTGTCATGTTTGCAACTTCATTTCTTTGTACCAACCTATTTGATTTTAGAAAAGACGTTGGAAAATAAAAAAAAATTGTTACGAAGTGTCCAATATAATGGACAAATCCATTGAAAGGGTTAAATAGATTTTTGGCGATACTTTGAGTCTGAATAACATCAACCGTTATTCCAAAATTGCTATCCTGTGCCCAAAAAATTCCGATGTGAACGAAGTCAACGAGCAAGTTCTAAATATTTTAGTTGGTGACACAATGAGAGATCTGAGCACGGATTAAATTGAAGACAATGATGATAACGACTTAATTGAAACAAAAAAACTTAATTAATCATCGCACACGTATTGACAGGCGTAATGGCGAACATTAAATAGTTTTCATACCTACAATTGATTTGGCCCCGACAAACACAGATTTGCCTTTCACTCTCCGGACGCGACAATTTCCAGTTAAACTGACATTTTCAATGACCATAAATAAATTGCAAGGTTAAATATTGCAAAAAGTATGAGTTTTTCTAAAAGAACTGGTATTTAGCCATGGGCAGGTTTAGTGGGCTGATGATGTAAAACTAAGCATTATAGAAAAGTTGTATATAAGGAAGTTTTATAAAAATAATTTAATAAACATGTTTTCAAATAAAAACCTTTGTATATAAATCCAATAAATTTTTTGTCGCATTTTGTACTCTAAATGGTTCCTTCCCGTCGTAGGACGGGCTTTTACACTAGTATCTGTTCATAAAAGTGTACTAAAATTTTGTTCACAATATCTGTTCATAAAAGTGTACTAAAATTTGGTTCACGGGGGGCTTCGGTAGTCGAGTGGTTAGCGTGCTTGACTGCCAACCCAGTTCCAAATTCGAAGTTGTAGTTGATGGTAGAGATGTTTGTGAAATGATGTTGCTTAATAACTCGAATTGACTGCGGTAAAGGCATAGCACTTGCCTCATATTCAAATTCGCATGTTGATATAGCGCTCCACCACACATACAACATTCTATACTTGTTTCTCTTAATTTCCCTTCCTCTGCTACTTATCTATCTTCCAATTTCCGAACTAAAATAGACTTGACTGAATAAGTTTTACAGCTAAAATCTTTGGTTCAAAGCTAAAAAAATAAGATAAAACAAGTAAAGAAAGTCTAAAGTCGGTCTACGGCCGACTTTGAAATACCCTTAACCCACTTTTCAAAAACAAAAAAAATTTTAATGTAAACGGGCGTCTCCGTGGGCGGATGAAGCCTATATTTCATATGCATTTAAATGTTGATGAAAAATTTACACATACCGAGTTTTATTCCTGTAGCTCACAGTCAATGCCTTTATTGTGCTTTCGCTATGGGAGGTGGGCGTGTTCACGGACGGATTACTCCCAATTTTTGAACACACCTTAGTTTTGGTATAAAATACATACATACCAAATTTAATTTTTTTATGACAAACATAACCTTATTTATTAAGTTTTAAACTTTTTGGGTTGTATGGAAGTAGGCGTGTCCGTAGCCGGATGACGTCCATTTTTCAAAAACATCTTTGTCTTGTCATAAAAAACATACGTGCCAAATTTTAGCTCTGTAGGTTAAATAGAGGCTTCTTTATTGCGTTTTCAATTATTGGTTTGTATGGGAGGTGGGCGTGTCCGTGAGCGGATGACGTCCATTTTTCGAAAACATCTTTGTGTTTATATATAACACATACACACCAAATTTTATTGTTGTAAGCTAATTATGAGCTGAGTTATGCAGTTTTCAAATTTCACGTTGTATGGGAGTTAGGCGTGTCTGTGGGCGGCTGATGTTAATTTTTTAACACCGTTTTTGTTTTGTTATAAAAAACATATGTGTCAAATTTTAGCTCTGTAGGTTAAACAGCGGCTTATTTATTGCGTTTTCAATTTTTGGGTTTAAGGGGAGTAGGCGTGTCCGTGAGCGGATTCCAAAAATATTCAATAGTGCAGATCCTTGGGTGCATGTGACCATGTGTACCAAGTTTCATCCCATTATCTCAACTCCTTCTTCTTATCCAGTGTTTACGGACAACACACAGACGGACGGACATAAATAGCTTGACTCACGAGGTGACGCTGATCAAGAATATATATACTTTTCTATACCGGTTCTATACGTTACAAACGTTTGCACAAAGTTAATATACCCTGACCTTTCAGGTTTAGGGTATAATCATTCCAAAGCACTTCTAATAAGTGGGCGGGATAATACTAAGGGGGTGGCACTTTTAGAAAAATATTCCTTATGACTAAATACTGTTATTTGGGTACTAAAGTTTGGCACAAGGCTAAGAAGAATCATTAAAAAGCATGTCGAAATACATGAATGAGATCAGTTAAAGTCAAATATTAATTTTTTTCTAATTTGTCTTATTATCGCAATCATATTAATTTTATTTACGAATATCGGCTTTTGAGGCTGTGAAGTTGTCGCAAAACTAAAAAGTGCATCATTTGGTCAAACTTTCAAGCTGAAATACTTATAGGTACGTCAATAATTTAATATGCATACATATTATTGTATGTTTTAATCGATATTGCAATCTTAAGTACATAAAAGTAAAAGCATGCTCTTCTGGAAAATTTGATTTTTGACTCAAACGAAATTTCGCACTAAAGGGTAAAAAAAAATGGTTTTGTTATGGTGAGTATGAGATGCCCAATATAGTAGGGCAGGTATGGTATAGAAGTAAAATAATATGATATAAATAAATATGATATGATTGCATTGTATGGTAGAAAGGTATGATAAAATATTGGATATATAAATACAATCTATATATATATATTAGGCTGGGTCGATTTGTATGGAGGCAAAAATCTGATGTTGCCTGGGCGATTTTCGGTTCGGGCATGAAAAGTTATTACACAATAAACAAAAAAAAAGGGGACTTGGGGTACACTTTACCCCATCGCACCCTCAATTTTGTGAGTTTTTTCTAAAGGAATTTTTTTCCTGCAGGTGGATAGCTGCAGTGGTTCAGCCGTGATGGTCACAATTACATAAGCACTAGCGATAAGAATATACTTTGAATTAAGTGAAATTTTTTCTTTAGGAATTTGTTACGGTAAATTTTAGTATGACAACGTATATATGTTAGATCGTTTTTTGGTTGAATCGGGTGTGAGGATTTCATATCTGGCGTTAGTTTTGTTCTAGCTGTGCACGTTTTTAAAAAAAAAAGTTTTGAAAAAAATTCCTATAGAAAAGACTCACAAAATTGAGGGTGCGATGGGGTACCCCCAGTCCCCTTTTTTTGTTTTTTGCTTAAGAACTTTTCATGCCCTAACCGAAAATCGCCCAGGCAATATCGGTTTAAAAATCGACCCAGCCTAATATATATATCCATACTTGATGAATGGTCAGATAGATAGGTATGGTATGATGTGTATGATATGATGAATATATCAAAATCCATTTGGTAAGATCGATATGATATGATGTGTTTGGTGTCATACGTAAGGGACGATAGATATGGTATGGTAGATTTGATATGATGGATATGGCATATTGCCACTCATGTGGTGGTTTTTAATGAAAATTGATACAAAATGTAAGTCACCTCCCTGCAGATAATGACAACCACAAAATGTAAACAATGCCATATAAGGGTCCACAATTGATCATTAGAAGATCGGTTTAAAGCAATTTAAATACTGAAATGGAAAATTTGATTTTTTTTTACAGTAATCATATCAACAGTAAGATTATAGAAATTTAAAGTTGAGCTTAACGACTTCAGATCGACTTCAGTCTGAAATGTAGATCTGATTTTTATAAAATTAAAAAAATTTTTGCAGATTAGACATAAATTTATAAAAGTCTTCTTGTAAGTAATGTAGATACTTAAGCAGTGTGAAAATACTTTAACTTCAAAAAACTTGAAGATAATTATTTCTCAAAAATAACATTATAGTGTTAGATGGTACTTTTTTTAAATTTTTATAAAGCAACATTTTACCAAGAGATAAAAGCATTATAATCACAATATTAATGTTGAAGAAAAAGGCAGAGATTTTAAATCGATAGTACTTTTATTCCAATTAAAGAAATTTTTAGAAATTAATAGAAATTAAATTAAATTAAAAGAAATTAAAAGAACTTCAAATTTGTTCTTTTTCTCACAAAAGTTTTTCTTCAATGAACAGAAAATGAAAAATTATTAATATATTTTGAATGAAAGAAAATTATAAACATGTTGTTTTTTTGAATAAAGTATGAACAAGTAGAAAGTGTATAAGTAGTAGAGTATCCGTAACAATTAATATCCATGCAACAATCCAGATATATGAATATGAATAAAAATTTTGCGTCACACTGTGCAAAATTTTGTAACTTGATTGATACAATTCGGGCGTACATAATTAAATAAAACATTATATTTTACAAAAAATATCATAAGGCTGATTGGTTTTCGGGTCTGTCATAAAAGAGATGTGCTATAATTAATGTATTTTTTCATTTAGGAATAGTCTTAATGAACTTTAAATTTGTGCCAAGTAGAAGCTGTTTATATTAAAAAGTTGGCTTCTTTTGCAGATTGTGTCATCGATATTTTATTAATTCAATTAGTTACTTAATTTATGCTGACAAGCAACAACAACAACAACAACAGTTCGATACTCCTCTTATGCGTTAAACTTAAGCACTCTTTAGCATGTTGTGCTTGATGTAGTATGTGTGGATAAAATGGAAAATTTTCAAACAACTTAATTTTTAGCAGCGCAACATCAAAATCAACAACAAGCATCATGATGATGATGATGATGATGATGAAGGATGCTTCAGTGCTATTTTTGCTTAGAGTGCCTTTTCGCGCCTCTAAACGTTGCCACACAATACAGCAAATATTGGCAAATCCACACACACACACACACACATACAAAATTGCATATAATTTAGTTGCCACCACAATGACGACAAGAGCAAACGCGTCACTTACCCACACACACACATACACACTTGCCTGTTATAAAGTGCGCTGTAAAAATATATAAAAAAAATATATTTAAAAAAAAAACCGCGCAAAAATTGATAATAATATGAAGGCACATTGATTGGTTGCGGTTGTGAACAATTTAGATCAAGGATATCGATATGACACTTCATGTTTGCCGCCATTTTGTCATTTTAGCATTTATGCCAATTTTGTGGCAAAGCCAACAAGGACAATAACGACAACGACTTTTTTGAGACGCGCGAAAAACAAGCGCCCGCGCATGAAAAAGCGCGGCCTTCCGGCTCTAAGGGCTGGCAGCGGGGTGAAGCAGACGCTGCAAAATTAAATTTTAACGCCCAACATGAAGGCTATGTAGAGCGTCAAAGCTCAAACGCTGCTGTTGTTTTGGTATTTTTTTTTTTTTTCGTTTTTTGTTATTTGTTCGATTTTTGCTCAACCATTTTGCAGTAGCAACAAATTATTGGCATAATTAAGCAATAAAATATCTAGCAATATCCTGGCATACCAGCGCCAAAACTTTAAAGACTGATAAGAGTTGATAAATAATGCAAAAGCAGCAGAATATTGAAATTTATGCAAATGTTTATTATTGCCAAAAATTAGATAAAATCTAGCTAACATACAACATAAAAAACATTAAATTTTATTTGTTTTGCCTTAATTTAAAAATTACGATTCTGGTAACGAAAACTTACGCTGCTAACGCACATGTCTGGATTGCGTTAATTAATTTTATTTGCGCACATCACGTAAAACTGCGAATTGAATTCAGGCCCAACACATTTGATTCCAAAGCAAGTATCTAACCCATTTGATGATGCTGGTGTTGACGAGAACGAAGAAATACAATGCAAATAATTTACATTTAGGCTGATTGCCTTATTGTGCTCAGCTTGGCATGCCTACCACACACACACGCTGACACACTAAAATGCTCGCAGTTTTACATAAACTTTACGCTGCTACTTCTAGCTTCATTTGGCACGCATCCTGTGGCTCATTATTTGCCAAAGCAGCGTTTTATGTACATTATGCTTGCCCCCACCAAGCTACCTGCTCTAACACAATCTGTGCAGCATTACAAAAAAGCTCAAGCAAGACTGCCAAAAATAAAAAACAAAAAAAAAAACACAAATTAGAAGAGCTCTACAAGGAACGTGTAGAACTGCGCGCTAATCATCTAGTGCCAACAATTTTCCAAGCACCATCTAACGGAAAAGCAATTTCCAATATCGATGAGCTCGGTCAAGTGTAGCCGTCGACGTCGTCGTCGTCGTCGTCGTAGTAGTCTTGTTTAAGTCGTTCTCTAGTTTTCTCTTGTCGTCCTAGTCATCCTTGTCGAGCGAGCGCATATTTAGAATGCGCTGATTAATTGGGGCATTAATTTTGCTAAATTACTTCGATACATCAAGGGAATCAAAGTCATTTGTCAAAATTAACCTGGGACCGAAATGTAAATGAATAGCATGAATTCAGGATAATGAAGTGTATTGCATTGTTGGCGAGCCTTGACGGGGGCAAATTGTTGAGGCGTGCTTGTTATTGTTATTGTTGTTGTTTTTAGCTGCTGCTGGTACTTTGCGGCGCCTAAAACTTTAGCCTGATGGCAACAAAATTGTTACTGCTCACATTAGAGCAATTTTCAGTTATAAAAAAAAAAAAAACACAAAATAAAGGATATACGTGCAGCTCATTGAAAGGTTGTGTTTGCAAAATTGTTGTTGGTTAATCCGCAAAGCTAGATTAATGCCACGTTCTTTGCGTACGCAAAAAAAAAACAGAAAAAAACAAGTATTTTATGCCTGCAAATAATTAAACAAATAAAATAAGAGCACAAAATACAATTTTGTGTTTTTTTTTTTTTTTTTTTGCATAAAATAAATTCGATTTAAACGATAATCATTTGCATTGTAGAACATTAAAATAAAATCAAACTGTTAATACAAAAAAAGTTGTTTCATTAAAAGCTTCAAGGCTTAAGTGATGAACAAAAAGTGATGTGGAGAAATTGTAACTTAAAACGCTTAATGTATTTTTGAAAAGAAATTAAGTAAAGTAAAAAAAAACAAACAAATGTTTTTGGCTTTCAAAAACAGCAATAAAAGCTTAAAAAAGCTTTCTATCTGGTATTAAATATACAAGACATTGATAAGACCTTTGCAATAAAAGTTGAGAAACGCTGTATGGAGGCTAATAATTTGTTAATTACTGATACATTATATAACATGATATATTATATAACATGATGTCCCATCTGTACGTTATAGCTTAAGTTATGATATAGTCTCAGTTTAATGCTTAAGTATTTGAAGTCGTTTTGAAAGAAAAATTATTACAATCTTATGTTTAAACAAACGTAGTAGAGCGATTTATGAACTATAAAATCTATTAGAAAAACCATCGAATTTGAAGCATTTCGAAAAAGCATATTTTTTTTACATCTCCTTTTTCCGTTCTTCAGCATAGCTTAGCTATTTAGAGTTTAAAACATGGTATAACGACGTTTTTTTGTCAAAGAGTTTAATTTTTTGTTTCAACTTCTGCAACATGACTAAAAAAAATTAAAGAAAAATCAATTACTTGTTTTTTAAAATCATTTATTGTGTTTTGAAGTCATCTCTCTAACATTTCTCTAAGCACGACAAGGGACTAGCGTGAAAATCAATTCCTTGTCAGAAGTACTAGGTTTCTAGGCAGTACGGCGTTACAAAATACTAGGCAGTACTTTTGCGTTGTTCGGTTTAGGGACCGGTTTTGCAGTAGCAGCAGCATTTGCAGCATTTTAATAAGTTTATCATCATATAAGGCGGAACATGCCGACCTAAAAAGGAGATTCACAGATACGGCTATGTACGAGATTATTACAATCTCTACATTTCAAATAATCTACTCTTGCTGCCCTTCTTGATAGAGAAGAAGCAATTAAACAACATCCATATAGATGACATCCATGAGTTTCTCAACGAAATGGGGTTGGTCAGAATCCTGGACCTGTCAGAATCTGAATCATCTTGATGCTCAGTACAAGAATAATACAGTTGAACCAAGGAGGAGTGATATTTCTTCTTCTCTGGTTCATAGCTTTGCACGTGGTACTGAATCCGCTTACCAATAGTCGTATCAAGGCAAAAACATATGCCAGATGGCAATTATGGTATCAGGACTGTTTCCGTCCGTGCCTCAGCAAAATTATGGAGGTAGTTTAAGATAAGCTAAGTCACTGGGTGCGGCTTTGGAGTGAATTCTAGCAAGGCAGATCAAACATTCGTGTAAGAAGACGTGACGCACATTGGTTGAAGAGTGGCCGAAATTCATTTTTGAAGTGAAACTTCTTTGGCGGCGAGTGAAATTTCAAGGTCCTTTTTCGTGACGCTAGGCTAACGTTTTTAATTCATATGAAAATTAAAAAAAAGAATTACTGCCGCTGCCGAGAATTGAACCCCGAACATCGTTGCTTATGAGCCAGAATCTATTCCTTAACGCCACGTAGGCACATGATAAATAGCCAAACAAAATTTAATTAAAACTGAACGCGGAACATACTGAAAATAACATAATTAACCTTAACATTAGATTAACATTAACATTACATTATTAACATAACCGTAACATTTATTTTCAAGAACGCGTTCTTAAATATAGAGCAGAGGTGCACACAAGAGCTTCGGGGAGCCGCTCGGCTTTCACAGAAAAGTCGTGTGTTCGAAGCTGCCGTACTTTTGCGACGCTAGCATTGAATTAGTTTGCGTTTGATCTTCACGCAAAAAGCATCTTATGCGCAAATTGTAATGTTGAATTTTTGTCTTGTACACACATACTTAGACAAAAAAAGAGCACTTGTGTTGGAAGCTCTGCCAACGCTGTGCATCACTGATATAGAGAGCGAATTAGAGCTCTTAAGAATACAGCTGCAGCTGGGTCTGCAACTAATGATGAAGGTAAGGTGATTGCAACAACGGCTGAGTTTCAAAATGCATTTTTACGAAACATCAGTGTATTTTGGTGAATCTACAAATAACCAATCCCCCAAAAAACACACTGATGCATCTCAACAAAATTTTAAAGCCAACCAAGTTGATGCACTCAACAATCAACGTTCGCTGCTTTATGAGGCCCTCTATCAACATAGCAATTATTATGATCAGGAAGCAGGAGGTAATAATGAACAAGATTTGCCTCTGCTTTCGGAGGCTCCTTCAAAGAGTACTATGCAAATGCAATCCAGCATTCAAAAAGTAACAATGTTGAGAAGACATTCGAAAGCCACTAAAACACCAACTGAACTAAAACGAGTACCGAAAATAACTGTTATTTTACAATTTTCAAATGAAAAAAATTGTCGAAAGACTTTTTCAAATATACCATTATGTTAGAAATGTTCTCAGCCTCAGGAATATTAAGTCGCTTTTAAATTTGAAACTGATTCTTTAAAAGTTAATTTCTTGCCTAGCATATTTCGAGGAAAAATAAAGATTACTTTTGACTTATATTTTATCGGTCAAAAATAGCAGTTATTTTGTGACTTTAATTTTTTTGGTCAAAAATATCAAGCAATTTGTGTTTTCTTAAAAGCCGCTTGACAGATTGAACTGTTGACACCATGTGTAAAATGTCTCACCGATCAGATGAAAATAATAATATCGAAATTTTTTTTATCGGTAAAATGACTTAAACAAATATAAATTACCTGATATTTTTGACCGAAAAATAAACGGCAGAAAATAACTGTTATTTTTGCCCAAAAAAACTATAAGGCACAAGAAACTGTTATTTATGTCGGAAAAAATAAAAAATTAAAAAGAGATAAAAGTTAATATGTGACACTTTTGACAAAAACCATATTCGGTACGGTCCCTGGATGCAAATATTGAATCAACAAATTATTATTCCATTTCGTATTGATTGAATTTCTTTTCAGATACTTTCTCTCTCTATTTCACACTAAAATCTCTCTTATTTCTTACTGTTAAAGAAGTTTCACTTCTGCCACGTGTACGTTGCTACACGCGATTTTTGTTTTCATGTTCGCCGATTTGGATAATTTTTTGGTATTTTGTTGTCAGATATCTGAATATTATGATTCCGTAATATTAGGCTGATATATTTATTATTTGCTTGGACAGACGTGCTCGAAGTTCATATATGTTCGCTTGTTTAAAATGGCATGGAAATTTACTGTATATTCAATCTTTTGGTACAATCACAGTAAACTTATCATTTAACTTTGTTGTATATTTTCGTAAGATGAGATTTGCATTAAAAAAAATTGGAAAAAGTGCCATATAAAAAAAATCGTAGAACAAAATATAAGCAACATCAAAATTGCAATGTTCATCAACTTCAGTGTACTGCATCTTTTTAGCGCTGTGGAGAGCTGTTTAACGAAAGATGTCAAATTACAGCTTGAAATCTCAGCTAAAAGTAAAAAAAAAATCCAGCTGCTCCTATCTGCTCCTTTCCAAAAAAATAAAAAGAGTATGATAATGATGTTAAAAAAATTATTAAAAGACTATGCTTTAATTACTTATTCATGTTTTTCTATTTGTTTTTTCTATGGAAGGTGGGCGTAAAAGTGGGCGGATCAGGTATATATTTTCAGGAGCCCATTCTACAATTATAATAATTATTTTTTGTGAAAATTGTGTTGATGCATTAAAAATCAAGGGAATTAGTCACTTTTTCAATACAAGTTGTATCGGAAGTGGGCGTAAAAGTTGGCGGATATTTTTAAAATTTCTAAAAAATGCTATGTGCCAAAAAACAATGCCGTAGGTCAAAATTTAATTTTCACTTTGTATGGGAGCTGGGCGTAAAAGTGGGCAATTTTTTTCTTGATTCAAACAAAAACTGCATGTGTGCCCAGTTTCATTGTCCTTCGACAAATTCTTATATTTTTAGCCGCTCGTTTTATGAATTTCAACCAATGTATGACGCCTTCATTACAGTACACAGTGGTTAATTGTGGTTAACTCTTTAATATAGTTTAACTAAAAAAGTTTAATTAAAAGATTAGATTAAATCTGTTTCAATGCAATTTCGAAAAGTTCAAAAGTTTTCTAACATCAATGAATCATACTATATCCATCATATCATACCACTAGTTTTTATTTATTGTAAAAACCTTTATCCAAAAATTTTATGTAGAAAATGGGAAAAAATTGAAGACACAATTATTTTGCTACCGACATTTTTTTGTAAAGAATAGACAAATGGCAGTTTCCTGTTTAAGTGGTGTTCGGCAAGTTTAGCCGATCTAATATAGACGATTGATTTCATTTAATGCAATGCAATCACCATTCTTAAGTGCTTTATATTTGGCAATAAAAGCAAAAACTTCGAGGTTTTAAACCTTTTAGTTCGGTTTTACTCCCAGTTTCGATTCGCTATATTGTTCTGTTAGCTACTTATGTTGTTTCACTTAAAAAAATTACAAAAAATTATAAATTAATTAAATCACCTCAAACCATTTCAGCATGGCTTATGGTGAGGTATTTAATTTGTTTAGTTTCGTTAGTTTGAACTCAAACCATTTCACCATTGCTTATGGTGAGTTATTTAATTAAATTAATTCGCTGTGTTTCATCGGTTTTACTCCCCGTTTAGTTCACCGTATGTTGTATACGCGGCTAAAGAAGTTTCACTTCAAAAAATAATTGATTTTCGAAACAGCAAAAAAAAAATGCATAACTTTCCATCATATTTTCCCGAATTTGTTTCATTAAAAGTTTAAGAAATGTTGGATATGTTGGTTTGTTTTTCTTTGTTCACTCATTCATGTCCAGTGATTTATTAGATATAAATCGAAATAGTATCTTTTTTAAAAATATTAAAAATTCCAAAGTGTTGTTTTCCAAATAGCCTTCTTTCATTGAAATCAGATAAAATTTGCACAATTTTGAGGGATTTTCATGAAAGAAATTTTGAAAATCCTTTGGAAGATTATGAATAATAAAATATTTTCATTAGTTTCAAAAGCCTATCAGAATTTTTTTTACTGAATCACATGGCTTCACTAGATACTTGATTCCCGCTAAGAGTTTGGATAAGTGTTAGTGTCAATGTTAAAAACTACGATATAAAAAGTCGATATTAAAGGAAATTTCATCGGTTATTTTGGTGAAGTATGGGGAAAAAATTTCACTGTGGAGAGAAAAAATTTCAGTTTTGCTGACTCTTCTGGGATCCGAGCTTACGATCTGTACAACCAATATGTCTTGACAGTGCCCGTTGTACATCCGTTTTACAATTTGTTTCTTAAAATGTTTAATGTTCGGACGGCCATTTCCCATTTTTACTCGGGAGGAGATCAAATTTTGAAAAACAAACTGGATTTTTATATACATTTGTTATCTTTTATTTTCTTGCAAGGTTTTGGGTAAGTATTCGTATCCAAATAATAAACGCATTATCGGAGCCACAAACTAAAACCAAAAATTTCGATATTCAATATTGATTGGAAGACTTAAATGCTTTAGTGGAAAAAGTGATAGCAATTTTTAAAATATTTTTATACCCTAAACCTGAAAGGTCAGGGCATATTAACTTTGTGCAAACGTTTGTAACGCATAGAACGAAGCGAGTCCGGTATAGAAAAGAATATATGCTCTTGATCAGCGTCACCACGTGAGTCGAGCTATCCATGTCTGTCCGTCCGTCCGTACGTCCATCTTTCTGTCCGTCTATGTGTTGTCCGTATACACAGGATAAGAAGAAGGAGTTGAGATAATTGGATAAAACTTGGTATACATGGTCACATGAACACAAGGATCTGCACTATTGAGTATGTTTGGAATCCGGCCACGGACACGCCTACCTTCCATACAACGCAAAAATTGAAAACTGCATAAATAAGCTCTTAATTAACCTACAACAATAAAATTTGGTGTGTATGTGTTTTGTAGCAACACAAAGATGTCTTTGAAAAATGGGTATCATCCGCTCACGGACACGCCCACCTCCCATATAACCCAAAAATTGAAAACGGAATAAATAAGCTTCTGTTTAACCAAAAGAGATAAAACTTAGCACGTATGTTTTTTATAACAAAACAAAGATGGTTTTTAAAAATGGACATCATCCGACCACGGACACACCTACCTCCCATGCAACGCAAAAATTGAAAATTCAATAAATAAGCCTATGTTTAACCAACAGAGATAAAATTTGAACGTATGTTTTTTATGACAACACAAAGATGGTTTTGGAAAATATACGTCATCCGCTCACGGACACGCCTACCTCCCATTCAACCCAAAAAGTTTAAAACTGAATAAATAAGATTATGTTGCCAATTTTCAATAATATTTTTTTGTTTTTTGAAAAGTAGGTTTAGGGTATTTCATAATTGGCCTAGACCCACTTTAGACTTTCTTTACTTGTTTATTCTAATAAAATAGTATTTATAAAAACTTAACTTAAAAATAAACTGTGCGACAAATTTTTCGGAATGGAATGATTCAAGAAACAAGCTAAAGTATACATATGTAGATACATATTAAAAATCACAAAAGGTTGAACGAAGTGAGTCCGATATAGAAAAAAACTCGCGTGTAGCAACGTACACGTGGCAGAAGTGAAACTTCTTTAACAGTAAGAAATAAGAGAGATTTTAGTGTGAAATAGAGAGAGAAAGTATCTGAAAAGAAATTCAATCAATACGAAATGGAATAATAATTTGTTGAGTCAATATTTGCATCCAGGGACCGTACCGAATATGGTTTTTGTCGAAAGTGTCACATATTAACTTTTATCTCTTCATTTTTATTTTTTCCGACAAAAATAACAGTTTTTTGTGCCTTATAGTTTTTTTGGGCAAAAATAACAGTTATTTTCTGCCGTTTATTTTTCGGTCAAAAATATCAGGTAATTTATATTTGCTCAAGTCATTTTACCGATAAAAACATTTCGATATTATTATTTTCATCTCATCGATGAGACATTTTACACATGGTGTCAACAGTTCAATCTGTCAAGGAGCCTTTAAGAAAACACAAATTGATTGATATTTTTGATCGAAAAAATTAAAGTCACAAAATAACTGCTATTTTTGACCGATAAAATATAAGTCAAAAGTAATCTTTATTTTTCCTCGAAATATGCTAGGCAAGAAATTAACTTTTAAAGAATCAGTTTCAAATTTAAAAGCGACTTAATATTCGTGAGGCTGAGAACATTTCTAACATAATGGTATATTTGAAAAAGTCTTTCGACAATTTTTTTCATTTGAAAATTGTAAAATAACAGATTTTCGGTACTTGTTTTAGTTCAGTTGGTGTTTTAGTTGCTTTCGAATGTCTTCTTAACATTGTTACTTTTTGAATGCTGGATTGCATTTGCATAGTACTCTTTGAAGGAGCCTCCGAAAGCAGAGGCAAATCTTGTTCATTATTACCTCCTGCTTCCTGATCATAATAATTGCTATGTTGATAGAGGGCCTCATAAAGTAGCGAACGTTGATTGTTGAGTGCATCAACTTGGTTGGCTTTAAAATTTTGTTGAAATACATCAGTGTTTTTTTTGGGGATTGATTCTTTGTAGATTCATCAAAATACACTGATGTTTCGTGCATTTTGAAACTCAGCCGTTGTTGCAATCACCTTACCTACATCATTAGTTGCACACCCAGCTGTGGCTGTATTCTTAAGAGTTCTAATTCGCTCTCTTTATTCACGAACGCGTTCTGCTGCTAAGCTTTTTTTCTATTTTTTTTCGTGCATACTTGTAGGATGAAAATTAATGTTACGGTTATGTTAATAATGTAATGTTAATGTTAATCTAATGTTATGGTTAATTATGTTATTTTCAGTATGTTACGCGTTCAGTTTTAAATACATTTTGTTTGGCTATTTTTCATGTGCCTAAGTGGCGTTAAGGAATAGATTCCGGCTCATAAGCAACGATGTTTGGGGTTCAATTCTCGGCAACGGCAGTAATTTTTTTTTAATTTTCATATAAATTGAAAACGTTAGCCTAGCGTCACGAAAAAGGACCTTGAAATTTCACTCGCCGCCAAAGAAGCTTCACTTCAAAAATTATCTAAACGCTGGGGGCAGGTGTTTTATATGTAGAAAATAGTACCAAAGCTTGAATTGAATGGGTCAAGTCTACCTCCCACAAGACTATAAAATAAAAATCGCTGTATAGAGGGTTGTATATAAACTACAGAAAGAAAATTTAACACGCAGTTTTTATCTATCATTAACACGCCCAACTCCCATACAACCCACAATATTAAAAACACTATTATAAAGTTCATATATGACCTACACTGAGAAAAAAACACATATCTTGTTTCTCTATTTTTGATAATAGCAATTTTCTCTTTTTCAAATAAAATGTTCTTCAATTAGAATAAATTTTCACATTTTCGAAGAAATATTTTTTAACTTCTAGGAAATGGAAATATTTCAATAAAAATTATAACTATTTTTCTCGCACAAAAAATTTCTCATGTATAGAGAAATTTTATTGAAAATGAAAAACTTTTTTTATATTTTGATAAAAAATTCACTATGACAAGTATTTTTTTCAATAAAAACAAATATTTTCTCAAAAAAAAAAAATGTTTTTCTCTAAAAACCAACTTAATTAAACTGCTTAATTTACGCCACGAAAAAACACAAACAAATTTTTTTCCCAATTATAATACTTATGTAAATCAATTGAAGAACAATTGAACAATGTTGAAAAAACTTGGTGTTACGAAAAAACCATTTTTTGTAGTGCTCTAGAATTCTCAAATTATACTACAAAAATGTTCAAAGCTCAATAGCATGCAATTAGTTCAAAATAATAAACAAAGGACATTAGTAGAGCTTGTGAACCAGTGAAGTAAGAATAATTTTTGAGATGGCATAAACATACTTACAGTGCTTTGCGTTCTTTAAGTAAATCAAATTTTCATATTTGCCATTTGCATCAATAAATAATTTGCATAAAGTAAATTTTTAAAAGTTTTTGGAAATTTTTCTGGGATAAGAAAAAAGAAGGTAAAATTATCAAATACCCTGAAAACTAGGTGTATAAGAAAAACCAGGGGCTGGCTTATATAAAATTTAAGCTGCATGATGAGTTTTTTTTAAAAAGCAAATGACAGACTCATATTTTAAACGTACTTTCAAATAAAAATTGTATCCAGCCTGCCTTAATGTAAAATTCAACTTATTTTCAAAAAATATGCAACATGCACAAAATTTACCAAAATCAACTATTTGCCATTTTTACTGCGCATTTTGTATAATTATAATAATGTTGGCCTTTTGCTATAAGTTCTACTTTTTTCACTTTTGTCCTTCTAATTTTATGCGCATTTGCTATTAACAGGACGAAACTTGGCACAGAACGTAAATTAAATGCATTTCATTATGCCGAAAAGTGGAAATAGTGAAATTTTTAATTCATATAAATTTTTGCAACAATGCAATGATTGTGTAGCTAGGCAGCAACATAGAGACAAGGGAAAAGTTGTGTAAATAGCAGCAGCAAGCCAGCGGCAAGTAGCTGGTGACTTTCATGCACACACACACACACACACACACACCGAAGCGTACTTGTATATATAAACACACTAACACAACGACCAACAACAGCCAAGCAAGTCAAGCGTTTTGTTTTTTGTTGTTTTTTTTGTTCCTATTTTTTTCTTTGTGAAAAGCAACAGCAGGATGTGAAAAGTGCTGCATTGGCAGCAGCAAGTAAGCAATTTTTAATGAGATATGAAATGCAGCTGCATAATTGCGAAAGGACATGCACAAGAAGGACGTCAGGACAGCATGGCGACAAATATTAAAGGACTTAGTGGGGCTTAGTGGCATGAGCAGCATACAACTGAGACTCCGTGACAATTGCAATTAAAATTTTTCGTATAGCAATTTACATTTTTGATGTTGTCAGCAACATTTAGTATGCTACACACCAAACAATTGGCAAAAAAAAAAAGTAGAAAATTTTGGCCAAATGTGATCAAATGCTCTTGCAAAAATCATGCGAAAAACAAAACTAAGCTTTGACAATTACAGAAATACTATAACAATCATTGTTTAATGGTTTGGAAAAAAAAGGATATGCCTGTAAAGTGCTGGCAAAGCTTTCTATCAAGGCATTTCCTGAGAAAACTGTAATATAAATGGTTCTGTCAAATTGTGGCTTGTTTTGTTTTAAGTACAAGGACTTTTTGCCAGTTTTAAGGATGTAAAACTGTTACATGAAATTTTTGGTTTGCTTAAAAATGTGCATGAACAATGTGATATACAAAAATTTGCTATAAAATTAAGGTTGTTAAGTATATTTCAGGAATATTCTGACCTAAAAGGTAGACTACAGCTTCAAAGCTAACAGGACTTCAATTTAAAATGTTTTAATGTTGCAAAATTTCAAATCATAAGAGTTATTTTGAAAAAAAAAAATTGTTTTTTTTTTTGTGAGCATGTGTTACAAAACCAACATTTTTTTTGCAGTAGAAAGGTTGTTAAATAATTGAAGGACCATCTTGGCATGTTAAAATAATAACAATACTCGTTATTTGTACAGCAGCTTCCATATCCTTTTTTTAACAACTTGCAAAACTAAGCCAAATGATATGTCCAGCATCATTAACAATGGGGAAAAAAAAGGTTATTTCAAACATTTACCCCTGGGACAGACTCTAGAAATCACATTAACAACTCACGCTTTGTTGTAGGCTGAAATATTAACAACAATTTTGCAAAAATAAAAATAATTGAGTACATTATTCGTTTACTTTTTCTTTACAGAATACATGTTTGGCTATTTATACAGAAAACTTCATAAATTTTCCAGCACAAGAGGGCTGTTCAATAGTTGAAGGACTACAAATAAAACTTTAAATACACACTTCAGCTTGATATGTAAAGCTATACAAATATTCCTTTCTTTCTATTAAGAGTCTGAAAAGAAGTCTTGTTAACTAGCTACAAAAAAGGTTTGTGCTCCAGCCTAAGGATAACAGGCAAAATCCTTAGCCAATTGAACAATGCTAGAACTTGTTATTTATGATAAATTGTTATGTTTGCTTTTTTGGTCAATGTCAAAACTATTTTCTGTTTAGCATACAAGCGTTATATAATAAATTTCATTAAATATAAGCTACTTTATTTGTCAACAATTGTTTAAATAAGAATTTTAATAATTTCTGTACAATATTTGACACAATTTAGTAGCCCAAAATAAAGTCACGCATGTGGCTTTTATGTGCCAGCAAAACCAAACAATTTATTATTTTTATTGATTATTGTAGTTATTGTGCTCTTTTGCTTTTCGTTCACACAATCTATTAATAAACAAAAACAACAACAACAACAACAGCAGCAGCAATTTATGCTTTAATATTATATTCACCCAAACTAAAGTCAATTCATGCTGAAATTTAATCGCATGCGTTCAATGTTGCGTTTCAATTGTTCTCGAATGCTTAAACATAAACAAAAGCAACAAATAAGCAACAAGGACAATAGCAAAATCTACCAAAATCGAATACCTTAATTTTCTAGAGCAATAAAAACAAAAAATTTAATACTTTGTTGTAATATTAATGGTTGCCATGTGTTACAGTTTAAGTTGTTGTTTTTTTCACAGAAATATGTTCGTTTCTGAGTTGTGGCATTTTTGGGTTTGTTTTTTTTTTTGTCTCTCTTGAGTATATTTTTCACATGAAGGACTTTTAAAAGTCCTTAAAATAATATGCATTTGCAAGTTCTTTTAGCCACTCGAGTCGTTAAAATGACCCCCCAAGTTTTCAACCTCACTTGAGTTAAAGTTTTTAAGAACAATGACCCGTACTCGTGAAGTCCTGCAATTGGTTGAGTGGCATCAGAAAATAAATAAAATGAACATTCAAGAATTCTAAATAAGCAGCATTTTAAAATATTTGTGCTATAATCAGTTGTTTGTAAATTGCATGCCTTGCATAATGCGGGGAAATAAAAAACTGTCAGCGCTACAATAAATGACAAAGAAACGGCATAATTCTGCTGATTGCCAACTTAACTACTTAAAAAAAAATATATTTGCACACTTATTCCAAGAAAAATCGTGCAGAAGCAGAAAAATACTTGCATGTGTTTGAGAAATATTTTAAAACAGAAAAATTGTATTAAAATTACGTGTTATGGAAAAAAACTGGCATGATTTGTACACTGAAAATATAAATTTTGCATATGTTCACAAACAACCCTCATCAATTTTATGTTCGCAAATTATGTGTACTTGTACATAAACTCCAGGTAATTATGCATGGCTTGAGTGTTTTTATACGCAAGCTCATGTAAAATACAAGTTTTATTTATGTTATAGAGTAAAAACGTTCACAAATCTTGTGTACGTACATAAAATTCATGAACGAGTACTCTGTCTGCGTGCATTTATTTAGGGCTTAAGTATTCAGCGAATAACAATAATCATCAAGAAATCAAAGTTGGTGTAAAGAGTTTCTAAAACTGGTTTTGTGTATCTGTTCATGAGGTGAGTGTACTCATATATGAGAGCGTGTCTAAAGTACTACCGTTTTCATGCAACTGTGTTTGATCTCAGTCGGCTCAGACGAAAAGTCACGAATGAGCACATTTTCTAGCTATGTGTAATTACTTAAAAATATTGGAACCGTTAGCTTCAAACTACCACGGAACTAACGACCGTCCTAAGAACTCTGTTTACGTGTTAGCTCTAGTAAGCACGTGCAGCTGAAAACTTTTATTAACTGTATTCAGTTTTTGTCTTCGATCAATTTTCTTCAAATCTGTTTGTGAAAAACTACAAAAAAATTCAAAAATGACTGAAATCCTAAAACAAAATAATGTCCGGTTTGGCGTGGAAAGTCCTATATGTACATAGGATGTATGAATTTTTTAACAACTTATCTTGTAAACAATTCGTGCTGCCCTTATATTCGAACATGGGTTATATGTACTTGAGTCACTAAACAGAGAAATCACGCTGCTTTTGTATTTGTTCATAAGATTCATGCATTTTTGTCATATATACTATGACTATTTTTTAATCCTTGTACTTGTAAGAATCTTGTACACGCATTTTATGAATTTAAAGCACTTGAAAGGTTAGGGTATATTAACTTTGTGCAAAAATTTAGAAATAGAAATAGAAATAAATGAGTCCGGTATATAAAAGTATATATGTATATTCTTGATCACGTGAGTCGAGCTATTCATGTCCGTCCGTCCGTCAGTCTGTCCGTCCATCTGTCAGTCTGTGTGTTGTCCGTAAACACAGAATAAGAAGAAGGAGTTGAGATAACTTGATGAAACTCGGTACACATAGTCACATGGAGCCAAAGATCTGCACTAAATTTTTTTGGAATACGTTCATGGAAACGCCTACCTCCCATACAACGCAAACATTGTAAACTGCATAAGTAAGCTCATAAATAAGCTACAACAATAAAATTTGGTACGTATGTATTGTATATCAAAACAAAGATGTCTTTGAAAAATGGGTGTCATCCGCTGATGGACACGACCACCTCCCATACAATCCAAATGTTAAAAACTCAATAAATAAGCTTATGTTTAATCTACAGGAATTAAATTTGGTACGTATGCTTTTTATAACAGACCAGAGAACAACTTGAGTGCATTCAAATGGCGTTTTGAATATCTCGTCAAAATACGAGCTACGAATGTGCCTTCTGCATTAAAATTAATGCGCAAACACATGTTCCAATCGCTGTAGTACGAATCAGGGTTGCCACTTCCAAAAAAGTTTTTTTACCAAAATGCTCAAACGAATTTCACATTTCAGAAAAAAATTTCACATCCAAAACAAAAATTCTTATATTTTTAGTTATTAAGTTAGCAGTCTTCTTCTGAAAAGCTTTTCATTTTTGTTGTGATGATATTGATGAAAACAGCAAGCTTTACAGCAACTCATTATGAAAATTACGTAGTATCTGAAAGCACGCTTATTGACTTCTATAACGGCAAAAGGACGAACTTTTTATTATTTTATAGAAGCTTCTTGATCCTTTATTAAACTTCGCAAACAGTTTCCGTAAGATTAGTGCGTGCTTGGTTATACAAGCTTCATAACTGCATAAAACTGTTCAAAATTTAACGATATAAGCTTTATCAAAATTCCAAAATTTTCAACAAAAAAATTTTCTGATTTTTGTATGATATTTGAATGTTTTTGTAGATTTATTCCTTACTTCAACTGAATTTTAAAGATACATTTTTTAATTTAATTCATTTTTTTTTATAAAAAATTTCCCAAAATTCTTTTTATGTTATTCGAACCCGTAACCTACCGCATTTTCAAAACAACCCTAACCTTTTCGCTTATTTTTGCGTTGCCAGTGAACAGTTAAATAAATAATTTTTTATTTTTCAATACAAAATTTTACCTTTTTTTTTGTATTTTTGAAGTTGATATTTCATTATTGTCAGTTTGAAAAATAATAAAATTAAATTTCAAAAATACTTTTCTTATAATTCCATTAAAAGTTTTGTGACGGCTACTGATCACTGTATCGGTTACCAAGACCAAAAGTTAGTTTGTTTAGGTTTTGATTCAGTAATGAATGGATTGGTCGCTTGCATTTTTATTTTGCTATCGCATAACGCTTATAGTCTTACCCAATCATTGTGCATTTTTTCAATATTTTTCTGTACTTTTAACTTTTCAATTTATTTGAATTTTGATAACCTTGTTTTCTTAGTCCGAGATGTTTTATCTTCGGTTCATATAATTTCGAAGGCTTTAAAGAGCTACTCATACAAAATTGAAAGTAACTTCGATAATGTTTCTATTAAAGATTTCTATAAATCTTTTTCCAACTTAGAGGCAGCAATTTCATTTGTTCTCTTAACCGAAGCTCTTTCGAAATTAAAACTTCCCAAGCTTCCGTAAACAAACATTTTTAAGCTTATCAGAAACTTTGACTTAAGCCTTTATAAAACTTCTGAAATACTTCACAATAGCTTTTATATAAACTTTATCTTCGTTATCAAGTAATCTACTAGTTGCAAGCTCAATACATGCGCAAACTAAGCTTCAACAGTCGAACATTCAAATTTCCTAGCCTTACCGAAGTTCATGTGTTGGTTGGAATATTACCAAAGATATGGCTTTGGACGGTCATATCTTTAATTTTAAGTCAAATATATGACTTTTAAATACCTGTTTTCTAAATCTTGTTTTCCTGCAGGACGTGTAACCGCGACCTTTTAACCATAGAGCTTCCTTACAGATTACAAATTTTATTAAATTATTAAGTATTACAATGGTACAAACTTCAACCATTTTCCGTTCCCTTACATAAAATTGTAACTTGCTAAGGAATTTCAGAAGCATACATAAAGTTGCATTTCCGATAACATTTTATGGGCTAATGATTATGCCGCATTATGATGAAAGCTAAATTATGATTAAATAACGTTGACGGCTGCAATTAGAATCGAAACGTATAACTTTTCTCGATAACATAGAAAATTTAAATACGATATGTTGGTAAAATAAAAATAAATGCCAACTAAAATAATTGAATTCGGCATCGCTTAGTAATGATGTGCATGGTTTTTTAAAGTGGAACATAAAATTCGCGAACTCAAGAAAACAGACCTTTTTTTAAAATTAATAACTCAGTCAAAAACAAACATTTTTCCAAATTTTTTGGAAAAACTCTCTACATTTTCTTTATTATTGTAGAGAGTTGAACAAATTACAAAAAAAAAATTCAAAAAAATATATTTTTCAATATATTTTTTACGAGCTTTTCTTCAATTTTGATGATGTTCCAAATTTGAAAGTGTTTTTTAGAAAAAAACTTTAAAAATTCATATAAAAACGAAAAAAAATTTAAAAAAAGCTCGTGTCATACGATAACGAATCAAGTTTAAAAACATACAAAAAAAAAAATTTCGTCAAAAAATTAACCCGCTAGTGCCGCAACCAGTACGAAAAACATGGTTTCGAAACAAACGCGTTCAAAGTTTGTGAACAAAGAAAATAAAAGGCGAAAATAAAAAATGCGCTCTCACTAATCTGGCTGTAACTTTTGAACCTGTAAGAATTTTTCCATGAAATATTTTTTCTTAGAATCTAAAGAATATTTACTTAAATACAAAATTATAAAAAAGTCGAAGTAGTAAAAAAACGTCGATTTCAAAAAACGGCCAATGTCATGTCCCCCCTTAATGCAGAAAAATGATTCAGCAGCTTCATCTGCTAAAACTCGAAAGTTAAGGTTGAGCCTTATTTTTCTTAGCCAAAGTTTTTTTTTGTAGCAAACAAGTTAATTACATTCAAAAAGGCCTATAATTTTAAAACAGTCCATACTAAAAGTTTCTGGAAAATTTTCATAAAAAAATTTCTAGTTTCCACAGCAAAAGTTTACCAAAATGAAACTTAATTTCACGTTTTCACATCGAAAATAAAATTTACCAGCTTTGGTTAATTTTTCACATTCTGGCAACGCTGGTACGAATGCCGTAGAGTACGAACGATGACAAATACGAATGCCTGCGAAACATGAATGTCCGACGAAGCCAATAATTCGCAATATTCGCCAAAAGCAACGAATATCCATGCTTTAATGCTTATTCGCAGCAAGGAAACAAATGTTAACTGCAGTCTGTAGCAGCGAATACCAGCGCCTAAGTCTTTCCAGTAGAGCTTCAGCTCTCGTTTCCAACTGCAAGAATGAGATAGGTCAAAATTAAATAAAATACTTATATAAAAAAAAATAAACAGAAAAAGGAGGATATCTCGAAAACGGAGCGAGATAGGCTAAAAATAACAACTTTTTACGGATTCGAGTATTATCGAGACGCGTAGATAGAGAGGTCGCAATATACAAAAATATTATTAAAAAAAAAAAATTATTATAAAAAAAAATTTTACAAACGGGTAGGCCAAGAATAACCACTTTTTACCTAGAATTAAAAAAAAATATGAAAAGCAGCAGCAAACACTCGCGCTTCCAGCACACACTTTGCACACAAACAAAACGCCAGGAAAGCAAACATAAAATTCCACTCGAGCTCGAGTCCAGCAGCAACAATCGAGCTTTCAGCGAATCATTCGAATATCAGCATTGTCTGGATGCTGCCTTTGTATCGATTCGCAGTCGTCACACACTGTGCTAAGCACCAATCGTTGTTTACGAACTCGAGTGGTATGCATGCATTTTTTTTGTGCGATTGTGGCTGACGACGATTGTTATTCGAGTGGCAAAAAATGACGAATAGTCTCAAGTAGTTCTCTGTAACAGACCAAAGACGTTCTTGAAGAATGAGTGTCATCCAATCACGGACACGTCCGATATAGCCCAAAAAATTGAAAATGTCAGCTACAGGATTAAAACTTGGATATGTGAATTTTTCATCAAAATGGAGATGCATTTAAGATATGGGCTTCATCAGCCCACGGCCACGCCCATTTTCAATTCTTTTATTGTATTTTGAAAAAGTAGGTTTAGTGTATTTCAAGGCAAAAAAAAAAATGAAGAATAACATTCAACTTTATTATCAAAATCAGCTGTGTGGCGAACATGTGGCTTGAAGTTAATTTCTTTAAATTATTTGTCAATGATGTTGGACTTGAAACACTTTTCAATTGCTTTAATATAAAAAAAAAATAACAAAACATGGAAAGGAATAATTTTTACAATTTTTTAATTTAAAAAACAAGACAGGTTCAACTTTGTTTACAATTTCAAAATTCTTGCTTTCTCACGTCTTTCTCATAGCTTCGAGATTTTATATGAGTTGTCAACTTCGTTTTGACATTTGCGGTAGTACACTCTCATCATAGGAGTTCATCTTTGGTTAGTGTATCATGAGATAACAAATAAAACAACAAAGAAACAGAGCACTTCAATTCATACTTGCCCAATAATTGTTTGGATGATAGGCATCCTAGAAAGATTTGCATATTAATAGTTAGAGTGGTCACCATTTTGCCAGTATTACTGCTTGCATTCTTTATTGCCTTGACAAAATTAGCTTTTCTAAATTTTTGCTGTTAGGTATGTCCATCCATTCCTCCATAACGGACTTTTCAACCCTTTCAGGACCAAGGGACACCAGTGTTCCAAAAATATTTTCATTCGTCATAACTTATCCTAAAGTCAAAAAATATTTTTTATTTATCTATGGGCTACTAGAACCCTAGAACTGTATCGCGGGGTAAAAAAAACACCCCAGACTGGTTTAAATTTCACGCCAGACACAAACATCTTACGTTTATGGCCCGGGACTATAACCATAGTTCTGTTTCAACGTCTGAGAGTGGATGGAGCACGCTCGTGGCATCCGTACCACGTGGTTGCTCAAGCAGTGAACATAAGAAGTGCGTCTGGGGTATTTTTTCACCCCGCGATACAGTTTATGTATATTTCTGGTCATCTTAAAGTTTTTTTATTTTCGTGTTGTTTAAACTTTTTGTACTAGTAATAAATGTAAGTGATCCCACTTCACATATATTAACATATGTACACTACCTTCCACTTGATTGATTACCCGCACTCGTTTAAATAACAAAAAATGCTCTGCTTTCAATATTGGTTCAACATAGTTCCATAGGAATATAGGTGGAACAAGAAAACGGGAAAGATGTATTCATTGTTCCCGAATCATCAACAGAAAATATGGAGTCAAATGCTCCAAGTGTCAGGCATTCGTGTGTCCAGACCAAAGAGCTTTTATCTGCCAGGAGTGTGGTGAGCAAGAATGAGAGATAAAAATCAATAAGGTAATAAAAATCTTCTCAATAATTGTTCCTTATAATTTCAAATAAAGATTTTTTTTTTTCAATTTGAACGAAATTCTTTTTCATTTCAACGATCTGTGTGGCAAAAATTTTTTTTTTCAAATTCTTGCTATTTGCGTACTTTGATTTCTCAAAATAAATAGCATTTTTGGAAAATTTGCCGAAACCACTATAATATCCCTTAAACATAGTATCTCCCCTTTAGAACCCCGATAGAGTTACTCGATTTACTCAAAAACTCACTGAGATATCGTAGTTTAAACGAAAAATAAAATTTTTATTAGTTTTTCACATTTTTCCCTTCTTGGTCAATATTCCCGGACCCTCCAAACTTTTGGCCAAAACAATTTAGATCACGTAATTCTATATGATCACGTGATTCTAGTAGTAAATTAAGCTATTTTGATTTGGCAACCCTGTTCGAAATTTCCCTGTTCCCGGAAATTTTGAAAATAGTTAAAACTTTTACACAGAAACTACATGAGCCACAGGTATACCTCTGATCCTCAAGTGTAACTTTTCATTATATTTTCTAATTGTGAACTCTGAGGCTATCAAATAAATAATATGTATTTTTATGTATATAACTTTGGAAACGTTAAAGTTCTTTCATCTTTTTGGATACGGTTAAATTTTTCAAATCGGTTAACAATCAGGTAATAGGTATAGGCCAAATAGTGAACAAAGGTAGGCAAAACAACAAAACATTTTTGACAGGTAGTCACAAAATTGGACCATAAGTCTAGATTTTGGGGGTGTCCGGCAAATTTCAAGTATGTCATATTCTTTAACTCAACAAGACCTACAAATCTAGGATATGAAAAATCATAAGATATCCTAGGGATTATAGACTATCGCACGGTGTAATTTGCATATCTTTAGAAATAACATTATTTTCCTTAAAGAAGTAAACCGCTTTAGCAGTAAAAAAAAGAGCCAACTCTGAAAATTAAAAAAAACACTTTGCAAAAATTATTTTATTTTTTAATCGTAAAAAAAACATTTATAAAAATCGTTTTTTATTAAAATTGGTTCGACCAACCAAAAATTGTTTATTTTTTTTTTTGAGAAAAACCCGATTAAAGTTGTTAAAGAACAACGAAAGGGACACTGTATTCAAAATTCGAGCTCATACAGATCATTTTCTTACATACAACTTGGACATGTGAGCTTTTTTGATATTAAAACACTATTTTCACAAAAAAGCTCCAATTTGCTGAAAATAGTACTAAGTTTTATTTTTTGAAATAAGTAATCATATGTCAAATTAACAAAATTTACATATGTTTAATGAGCTAATATTTTTTGAAGTAATCTTCAGTATTGACAAAAATTATAAGCAAAAATACAAGCAAATATCTCTTAAGGGTGGACATGGCATTGGCCTTTTGTTTTTTGCAATCGATAATTTTTCTTTTTTTTTATAATATTGTATTTTAGTAAATATTCTTCGGAATCAAAGAAAAATTCTACGGGTTCAAAAGTTACAGCCGGATAAGTGAGAGCGCATTTTTATTTTTCTTTGTATTTTTCATTGTTCACAAACTTTGAAGGCGTTTATCTCGAAATCATGTTTTTCGTACTGGTTTCAGCACTAGCGGGTTAATTTTTTGAAGAATTTTTTTTTTTTTTTTAAACTAAATTCGTTTTCGTATGACACGAGCTTTTTTTAAATTTTTTTCGATTTTTTATGACTTTTTAAGGTCAATATTTTTTTCGAAAAAAAACAACACTTTCAAATTTGGAACATCACCAAATAATGAAAAAAATTTGTAAAAAAAGCTTCTGTCATACGATAACCAATTTTGTTCAGATTTAAAAATGTAATTTTTTTTTCCAGAGCGGACAATTTTTGCGAATCCCAGCGCTGCAAACACGAGGCCCCGTTGTTTTCTCTGCCGCCAGTTTGGAGCTCTATAAAACACATGTTGAAGTGAAAATTATATAATTTGAATTTTTGTTCTTGTAATTTGTTCAATTCTCTACATTAATAAAAATGGCTTTTCCATTTTGGAAAAATGTTTGTTTTTGACTGAGTTATGAATTTTTAAAAAAATATCTGTTTTCTCTGCCGCGAATGTTATGTCCCACCTTAAGCGATTAATAACATGTGTACGTATGTCAGCGTGCCATATTTTGTAGATAACAGATAATCGCACAGCGTAATTGAGACAAATCTTGAACTTTTATACACTCAGCTCTTTACAACACTGCAAAACTGATGCTGATTAAAATGATTATGATTGGAATTCAAGTTGAATTTTGTACTTTGGTATTTTTAGCTTGAATTGGAATTTTAAGAAAAATATTTTTTGAGATCGATGGTTTGAATGTTGCACAAAAATGTTACTTATAGTTTAAAAAAAAAAAAACTGTCAAACACATTCTACAACTTAAATGTAAAGATCATCTGCCGATTCATTGTAAGAAGCCAAAGGTAGTCATACTGCATAAAAACATGCAATATTCACTGACCAACACTATGTTTTTTTGATGTCATAATGAATTAATTTATTGCTTAAAAGTTTTTTGAAGCATGTCCTGAGTATCGGCTTAACTTGTTTTTTTTTTCTCTGTTGTGCTGCTGCTGTAGCAGCAATATTAACAAAGTGTACGGCAAACAATTCAGTCTTGATAAGAACTTAAATCAGCGCAATTGCAGGTTGGCTAAGCTAATAAAATAAATACAAAATCTATACTAGCTGTACTATGACTCAAACTGAAATTCGCATTAAAAGTTGTTTAAAATTTTGTCATAGCTTTAAACATTAAAAAACAAAATAAAAACATTAAACTATTTAAAAAACGCACTAAGAAATTCTGACAAATATGACAAAGTTATTGCATGTTGCCAGATTTTCATGGTGCAACATGTTGCTGGTGTTTGTCATAGCGGTTATGACAGTGAAAGCTCGTAGGTTAATCGGGCATGGTAAACGAGCTGACTTAGGAGAATTTCCCTGGATGGCTTTGTTACAATATGATTCTCACGAACCATTTCAATGTGCAGGTTCTCTTATAACGGAACGTTATGTTTTGACAGCAGCACACTGTGTTACTGACGCAACAAAAAGAGTGTAAGTGAAACACTATTTTATAGAGCTTAAGAAATTTTAAGAATATTATATTTATACCATAGAACTGGTGTGCGTTTGGGTGAGCACGACATATCAACAGAAATAGATTGCGAAACAAAATATGGCTTTGAAGAGTATTGTGCCCTGCCCGTGCAGAACTTTGGCATAGAGAAAATAATACCGCATGAATCGTACCAAGGCATTAAAAATGATATCGCCTTAATTCGTTTGAATCGTAATGTTGAATTTCAAAGTAAATATTTACATTTTAGCAGTCTCTTGAATACAATGTTAATGCTCATAATTTTATCCAAAGCCAACATACAGCCCGTTTTTCTACCGTTATCAAGTCAATACAGAGAAATGCAAGAGAATCAGCAATATTTCATCGCAGGCTGGGGCTTGACAGAGACACGTATTTCTGATCTTTATTTTATTTTTGATTATAAAATTTAAATTTTTATATTTCCAACATTCAGAAGAAAGATCTAATGTCTTGTTGAAGGCTTTGATACCACATCAGCCCATTGAAACTTGTCGTAATGTGTTTAGAAGCAACGCTGCAAATATCTCAGATATTCACTTATGTGCTGGCGGTATTAATCGTAAGGACACCTGCAAGGGTGATTCGGGTGGACCACTTTTCTCTACTGTCATCGATAACAATACACCACGTACTGTGCAATTGGGTGTTGTTTCTTTTGGCGTACCAGTGTGTTCACCGGAGAAAAGCTATCCTACGCTTTTTACAAAAGTTGATGAATTCTTGCCATGGATAACAAACAAACTGGCAGAATATGAACGCATTGAAAGTTTAGAGTGTTGCAATAAATAACGCGCGAAAGATCTAAACTAATTTACTCGAACAACTACATTCAAGTATTCATGAATTAAAACATTCAGGTACACTGAGAAAAAAACACATACCTTGCTCCGGTAAAAAATTTCTCTATTTTTGATATAGAAATTTTCTCTTTTTCAAATAAAATTTTCTTAAATTAGAATAAATTTTCACATTTTCGAAGAAATATTTTTTTACTTCTAGGAAATGGAAATATTTCAATGTCTCTAATAATGATAAGTATTTTTCTCGCACAAAAATTTCTCATTTATAGAGAAAAATTTATTGAAAATGAAAAACTTTTCTTATATTTTGATAAAAAATTCACTAAGAGAAGTATTTTCTTCAATAAAAACAAATCTTTTCTCAAAAATAAAAAGTTTTTTCTCAAAAAACCATATATTTTTCTTTTTCATGGCATCTTTTTACCATTTTTAGAGAATTTTTAGTATCGAAATTAGAGAATAGCATTCTCTGGAGCAAAGTCTATACCATTTTTCTCTAAATATGATGCCTTTTTTATCATATTCCGATAAGCTTTTTTCTGAGTGTAAAAGAAATAAAATGAAGAATTTATTTTAAACTCTATTTAAAATTTTGGCTCTAACTAAAAGCGGTTAGAATTAAACCGTGCCACTGCATAACACCATCACAACAAACTATTTTGTTTTTTTTTTTTTTTTGTTGTTGTTGCAAAGTATAATTAATATAGCTACTAACTTAGTTAAGTGTCAAAATATTTGAAAGACACAAAAATAACTACAAAAACTATCCTCAACAAATAAAATAAAACTAAAAAATTATGAATTTTTGAAGATGCTCCATCTAGGGTATGATTCCTTAGATACATTTAATGCATAAGTCCAATATTGATAAGTAATTTTGCTATTTCTTATTACTTTATATGCATACAAAATTACAAAAATACACACTTAATAAAAATAAACAAACAAAAATATCTGACTTGATTTTACGTTGGTATAAACCGTTTTTAAATTTTAACGATAGAAACTTTAAACAAACCCTACATTTATGCATATCATATGAAAAAAACATTTAAAAGCCATTTTTTGTTTTATATCTTTTTTGAACAACAATTATTTTTATCAAAGTTTTTTGCGCAATAAAGAAATTCGTTTAGGTTTTTTTTTGGAAAATTATAAAAATCTAGAAAGAGAATGAAAATGAAAAAGATGTAAAGATGATTGCACGGAAAATTAATCAAAATTTCAAACAAAAAACAAATTAACGGAATCCTTTGTAACATGACCGAGTACTTGACTTTCAAAGACAGTACTTTCATTTTTGATTGATTTTTTTTGTTTCTATTTCAACAGAAAATTAAATAAGTACACTGAGGGAAATATGTGTTAAAACTTAATGAAATTGTGATAATATCAAACGAATTTGTGTTTGAAATAGAGCTTGAAACAATTTCATTAAAGTTAAACGCAAATGTTTTTAAAGTTTAATTTAAAACAAAAGTTTTTGTTTTTAAAACATTGTTTTTAAATCTTAAAACAAATTTAAAACAACAATTTTTATATTTAAAACAAAAGTTTTGAGCTTGATGTCTTCGATGTCAATTTTTCAGTTTTTCTGCATTTTCGACATGAGATTCGTATTCAGCGACCCCTGGGACCCTCCGAATACCGAATTTCAACTCCACTCGATGTAGTTTGACTTCTAAATATTGAAATAATTAAGTAATGATTATTTTATCGTTTATTTTCGTTATTTGCAAAATCAAAATTTCAAAAACTGTCATATTTTTCAGATAGTTATTTTTTTGTTATTTCGAAGACATAAGAAAAATTATAAAAATAGGAATGAGTTGATAGTTGAAATTTAAATACGTTTGTTTAAAATTTTGTTTTGTAGAAACGCAATGCTTTAAATTTCTAGTTTAAAATTTTTTGTTTAATTTTAAAGTATGGTTTTTTTCTCAGTGTAGGTATTAAAAACTTTTTGTATATTTTGGGTAAAAAAGTTTTTGTGTAGTCAATTTCTTATAAATTTTAAGAAACTTCCATGTTCTTATAGAAAATTAAATTTGTCTAATAAAGGACATCTAAGCCAAGAATGTTACTTACAACAAAGTAAGTACATGCAAACTAACAAATTGCAATAACATGACTTTGAAAAATCTTACCATCGCCAATTATTTAACTTAAATATTTAAGGTGTTGGATACATCTGAATTGTATGAAGAAGACCTTAGGATGTTTGGCGATGCCAAAAAATGTCAAAAATTTGGGTATAAATGGTTAAATATGTATAAAAACGTGTCGGTTGAGGCACAAACTATGTGTGGCTTTGGCGCCGAAGGGCCTTTCTTTCCAAAAATAACAATTCCAAGTAAATCCATTAAAAAAATGTGTCTTTTAGAGGAGTTTTAAGAAAATGACTTTTTAAAAATAGCTAAAAATTAAATTTTTGGTGGTCAAGTTACAATGAAAAAAAATTTTAAGAACTTTTTTGTGTCAAAATATTGGTATGAGTAAGAAATTTAATATTTAAGCAGATATGGGTATGCGTTCTCTGAAAAATAAAAAGGTTAAAAGCAAAAAACATTTTTAATTAGCAAAAAGGACCTTGAGGGGCATCAAAATTGCTTCGGCGGATTTTCTACGATTTGAAAGAAAAATATGCGGAAATCATTGTAATGAGTTTCTCTAACTTTTAAGGCCCCGACCGGCTGACATTTTTTTCAGCCATACAAGAATGATCCGGCCTAATGTACAGTCACACAGATACGTATATGTACAACTCACAACGTCGTCTCTGGCCAAATTCAAAGCTTTTTTATGATCAAACAAGCTGACCCCGCAATCTTCGTCTTGCCCAAAATTAATTTTTTTTATTGAATTAATATCGAGGAGTCCACCCGAAATTTTTTTTGTATTGAATATTAGTAACGAAACAGATGACGCAATAATATTATTTTAATTATGGTTTGAATAGAACACTTTTCGAATTCAATTGAATTCATATCCTATTTTTAGACAGACGGTTGGCCCAACGGATTTAGTCCCATCAAATATTTGGCGAATATAGAATAAAATCAAGTAGGTAATTTCATTGACTTCTATTTCGATTTATGGACTTGTAGCAAAAACGAATTGAAAAATAATTTTTTTTCAATTTAAGACGTAATGATACACAAGGTTTTTTGTTTTCTTCTTCAGAGTGTAAATGAATAATGAGGATGATTTCCCTACTCGGTACAACGCCACATAAAGCTGGCCGTGTAAAAAGCATGACATTTCCAGATTTATGCCACACACTTTTAGCGACTGCTCTTGTGACCTATTTATGGTCATCGAAAATGCATGTTTCATTGAAGACTGAATGTGTTTGAACTGGAACGGCATATCGGTTGAAGTCAAAGGAATTCGCGGAATTAGGAATCAGTCACTTTTGAAAGGCCCCTTAAGACGCAAATGATAGTTGGCATGACAGGCAATTCCAAAGAGCTTAAAAATTCTGCTGGATAACGGCACTCAAACAATCGTAGCACAATTATTTTTTCCAATTTTAAGATATAGATTGCTGATGAGTTCATCTTTTGTTGAAGTGAATTGGCAAATGGCAGGTGGAATCGATATAAAACCACTCATAGTAAGTACCGAAGTTTTTCCATGTCCAAATCTGCAGGAACACTCGTATATTCGTAGTCAATCGAATGGTTTTCACGTATCACCACAAATGCGATGACTTAAGACATACCTTTAGTTCATGCCGCTATTGAATTTGAAATCACAGGACGTGCTTGTTGGGAGTCGCCTGCCAACAGTATCATCACGCCACCAAAGTGACGATTATTGTATCACAAATCTCTCAATGTTCGATCAAGGACTTTTAATGATCGTTTGTGTGCCATCATGCACTCATCACATATGATCAATTTACAACATTTCAACACTTATCCCATGGCTGATTGATTTGGAATATTGCAAATAGAATTTTTGTTGATTTACAGGTTTAACGGAAGCTTCAATGCTGAATGTGCCGTTCTTTCACCTTCCAACAGAGCTAACGCAATGACACTTTGAGCACGCAATATCAATGATATCAAGAATGTTTTCCAAGTTTCGCCGGGAGCATCAAAGAACAATAGTCCTACCATCGCAACCATCATGGACAGCGTTCATCAGTTGATCATACGCACTCTTTTGCTGTTCATTCAAGATAAGAACGTTTGTTGTTGATGCAAAGTTGTTGTGTTGTATGCACGCTCACGTTCCAATTCACGAATCAATACATCTCTAGTTTGACGATTTGGTGCTGACATATGTGTTTAAATCAATAGTTTGCCACTCATTAGCAAACACAAATCTTCAATCAACACTAAGGCTTCATTGTAGATGTCATCGTTTATTTGCAATTCGAAATACCCTGTCGCGACTCAAATTTCAGTGATTGTCGTGTTCAAGCAACTGCAACTTTTGACATGCTTTGAAAAATTTGCAAAAACTACAGACTCAATGACTCAAAAGCAACCGAAGGTAGAAGCAATCGTCGTTCTTTGGATGAATTGTGTAAATTCATTCAAATGCATCAGTTGAAAACACCACCAGGATATTCATCTACTGGTTAGATTGCTTTCTGCTTAACCATTTCTTTGACGATGCATTTTATGTGTAATATCGAGGCATCTTCGAGTAAAGCAATGTTCTCACAAACGGATCACTGGTCTTTCTACTCATTGTGGTGCGTTCTCTGTGTTGAAATACACTCTTTGGCCATTCTCCAAGTCAACTGCTAGATGCATAACAGTCGGATGACGTGCATGAATTGCAAATGAAAATATTATCCAGAGTAATTCGTTACAGTTCACGTATCGGCCCATTTGAGACTTGCTGATTTCTTCTCGTTCAACGCCAATTACCGCCATATCGCTTCCTTTGGTGACATATTTGCATACGTACTTAATCGATCGCACTAAACTGCTCCTTTTAACTGACTGATGAATGTTCTACCATTGTTATTTGGTGAGCGACGCCGATAGAGTGAATATTCATCTTTTCCAGTTTGAGTTTCGCAAATAAAAGCAAGTGGATAGCGTTTGTGCACTTATTGTCAAACATACAAACCGAAGTGGGATTGTGTTGTCCGCATGGTCCGTGGAGCATATGGGCCTTCGCCACTTCGTGTAAATCTAGATCAATCTCAGGATCAGGAATTTCGGCGGACATTATGTCATCAATTTGGTTTGGTGTAATTTTGTCCACCATCATCCCAAGAAGAAAGTGTTTCTATGCAAACCTCTTTTCTGCCGCTCATCTAGTATCGAACAGTACCGTTTACATGTTGTTTCAAGATGTAGTTCATTCGTTTTAAAGTAGATGTGCGATAAAAGGAATGTCCAAATTTAGCAGAAAAACGAAATATGCGTGTACAGCGCCACCTGTTGAGATTTTTTTGAATATTTTTTTTACTAAACCTTCGCGTGACAATTACCAACAACCCCGCAAAAAGAAGTATTAAATTTGGCCCAGACGTTTTCAAGTTTTAAGCAGCCGAACAAACCACGATTTATTTATATATATATATATAAAGGGTGATTTTTTAAGAGCTTGATAATTTTTTTTTTAAAAAAAACGCATAAAATTTGCAAAATCTCATCGGTTCTTTATTTGAAACGTTAGATTGGTCTATGACATTTACTTTTTGAAGATAATTTCATTTAAATGTTGACCGCGGCTGCGTCTTAGGTGGTCCATTCGGAAAGTCCAATTTTGGGCAACTTTTTCGAGCATTTCGGCCGGAATAGCCCGAATTTCTTCGGAAATGTTGTCTTCCAAAGCTGGAGTAGTTGCTGGCTTATTTCTGTAGACTTTAGACTTGACGTAGCCCCACAAAAAATAGTCTAAAGGCGTCAAATCGCATGATCTTGGTGGCCAACTTACCGTTCCATTTCTTGAGATTAATTGTTCTCCGAAGTTTTCCCTCAAAATGGCCATAGAATCGCCAGCTGTGTGGCATGTAGCGCCATCTTGTTGAAACCACATGTCAACCAAGTTCAGTTCTTCCATTTACGGCAACAAAAAGTTTGTTAGCATCGAACGATAGCGATCGCCATTCACCGTAACGTTGCGTCCAACAGCATCTTTGAAAAAATACGGTCCAATGATTCCACCAGCGTACAAACCACACCAAACAGTGCATTTTTCGGGATGCATGGCCAGTTCTTGAACGACTTCTGGTTGCTCTTCACTCCAAATGCGGCAATTTTGCTTATTTACGTAGCCATTCAACCAGAAATGAGCCTCATCGCTGAACAAAATTTGTCGATAAAAAAGCGGATTTTCTGCCAACTTTTCTAGGGCCCATTCACTGAAAATTCGACGTTGTGGCAGATCGTTCGGCTTCAGTTCTTGCACGAGCTGTATTTTATACGGTTTTACACCAAGATCTTTGCGTAAAACCTTCCATGTGGTCGAATAACACAAACCCAATTGCTGCGAACGGCGACGAATCGAAATTTCACGGTCTTCAGCAACACTCTCAGAAACAGACGCAATATTCTCTTCTGTACGCACTGTACGCATTCGTGTGGTTGGTTTATTGTCCAATAAAGTAAACTGAGTGCGAAACTTGGTCACAATCGCATTAATTGTTTGCTCACTTGGTCGATTATGTAGACCATAAATCGGACGTAAAGCGCGAAACACATTTCGAACCGAACACTGATTTTGGTAATAAAATTCAATGATTTGCAAGCGTTGCTCGTTAGTAAGTCTATTCATAATGAAATGTCAAAGCATACTGAGCATCTTTCTCTTTGACACCATGTCTGAAATCCCACGTGATCTGTCAAATACTAATGCATGAAAATCATAACCTCAAAAAATCACCCTTTATAAGATTATATGTGAAATTCTTTGCTTTACTAAAATTTCATCTTTACTAAAAATGTACTAAAACAGAAAAGTATAGTTTACAAAATGTTGAATAAAAAGTAAAATTAAAAAAACAGTTTCGATAGTATCGTAAGAGTATACGTAGAATCACGTTTATGTAGTAAACTTTTTTAGTTTGCCTCTATGAAGCGATTGCTTTGAACATTTTGCACAATTTTTTTTTATTTCGAAGATTAACAAATAAATTTATAACACTCAAGTTATGGACTTCTTATCGATACCAACATACAGAAAAGGTTAAAGGAAAAACTAACAAATAAAGCCAGCAAAACAAAAAAAAACAATCATTTGCTACGTTTAACAGTTTCAGTTCATTAACTGAGTTGAAATGAGGTTCATAGATCTTCGAATAGAGCACTCAGTACACTTAAGAAATAGTACATACAAAAACTCATTCTACAGTGCAATGTGTTCAATGCGCCCTTTTAACATTGATAAGATAACAAATGCTGTGAATCAGTTCGTAAAAAATAAAAACAACAAAAGCAAAAACAAAGCAACAGGCAGCTATTGATAAATTATTGATTTTCTTATATAAAAATGTAGATTTTTCTTCATAGATTTAACTATTTTGTGTGACTTTAATATAAAAGTGACAAAATTCAAGATAATATATTTGCTTTCCGCAGGATATATCTGATATTTTAGCATATATATTATGTTTGAACGATGAGTATTAAAGGCTGTAGGTATACCCTAAAGTATTGGTCAAAAACGTTTCATGGCCTTGAAAAAATTTTTTATAACGACCCCATGCAAACCGTGCTATAAGACGTAATTATACGTCAAAATGTTGTATGTTTTTGGTTTACCATCGCTCTCTAGAACTGCGCTCAATACGTTTTCCATCGAAAACACCAGTTCGTTGTTGTTTCAGTTGAGATTTTTGGCCATTTTTCAATCATAGGCTTGCCAACCTTATGCTATGCCTGAAATGTAAGGGGCACATGATTTCTTATGTCGATTCATCATAACAAGCAAAAAGTAGTCATACTGCATTGAAACATGCCATATTCGCTGACCAACACTACGTTTTTTGATGTCACAATGAATTAATTTCTTACATTGAATTTTATTTTTTAAATGTTCTGAGTAGCGGTTTGACTTGTTTTTGTTTTGCATTCTGTTGTGCTGCTGTTTTATCAGCAATATCAACAAATCGTACGGCAACAATATTAGTCTTGATTAGAACTTAAAGCCACGCAGTTGAAGGTTGTTTAAGCTAATTAAAAAAATAAAAAATCTATACTAGCTGGCCTATGACTCAACCTGAAAGTCACATTAAAATTTGTTTTACATTTAAAAAAAAAAAAAAAAAACATTAAAAAATAATAAACAAAATTAACAATTCTCATAAATATGGCAAAGTTGATGCATAATGTCCGATTTTCAAGCTGCAACATGATATTGGTTTTTGTCATAGCGGCTTTGACAGTGAAAGCCCGTAAGTTAAAGGCTACAAAATAATGAAAAAAATCCGTAAAGTTGTAACTTAAAAATTTCCCAACCTTGCTTTGCTTACAGAGAACTCATGTAATACACCTCGTGGAGAAAATGGCATATGTCTGCCATATAAAAAATGCACCCTCGTTACCGCACTATTCGAAAGGTATGGAAATTCACTACCACATTCGCTTTCCCAGGAGATCAGAAGAAGACACTGTCCACAGTTCAAAAATGATGTAAGATTGTTTATTATGTTTGATCATTCAACAAATCTTAACGGTCACCGCACATAGTGCGCTCATCCCATACAAAAATGGCACAAAAATATAACAAGCGCTCCTGTGATAATTACATAAAATATTTTTAAAAGAACTCCAAGCACGATTCTTAATTAATCATGTTTACTTCAACATAATTCTTCTGGTCTAAATCGCATTGCTATTTTTATTTCTACAGATTTATATATGCTGTGAATTTCATTTCGTGAATAATGCAACAGAAACAAATATACAATCCCCATTTCTCGCAAATCAAAGCGCCAATTCAACTGATGGCATGAACCAGGTAGGCCTCAACATTCTGACGTCTATAAGTTGTGGTGTGTCGTCACATATACAAGATCGTATAGTTATCGGCTATGGTGAACTAGCTGATTTAGAAGAATTTCCCTGGATGGCTTTGTTACAATATGATTCTCACGAACCATTTCAATGCGGCGGATCTCTTATCACGGAACGTTATGTTTTGACAGCAGCACACTGTGTGACTGATGCAAGAAATAGAGTGTAAGTGAAACAACTTGTACCTATAACCATTTCATAGATCTTAAGAAATTTCAACAAAAGCTTTATTTATTTCATAGAATTGGTGTGCGTTTGGGTGAGTATGACATTTCAACGGAAATTGATTGCCAAACAAAATATGGCTCCGAAGAATCTTGTGCCCTGCCAGTGCAAAACTTTGGCATAGAGAAAATAATAACGCATGAATCATATCAGGGCATTAAAAATGATATCGCTCTAATTCGTCTAGATCGTAATGTTGAATGTCAAAGTAAATATTTACATCTTAGCAGTCTCTTGAATACAATGTTAATGCTTATAACTTTATCTTAAGCCAACATACAACCCGTTTGTCTACCGTTGTCAAGTCAAAACAGGGAACTGTACGTAAATCGGCAATATTTCATCGCAGGCTGGGGCTTAACAGAGACACGTATATCTGATCCTTATTTTATTTTTGATTATAAAAAATTAAATTTTTATATTTTCAATATTTAGAAGAAAGATCTAATATCCTGTTGAAGGCTTTGATACCACATCAACCCATTGAAACTTGTCGTAATGTCTTTAGAAACAACGCTGCAGATATCTCAGATATGCACTTATGTGCTGGCGGTATAAATCGTAAGGACACCTGCAAGGGTGATTCGGGTGGACCACTTTTCTCCACTGTCAACAATAACAATACACCACGCACTGTGCAATTGGGTGTTGTTTCTTTCGGCGTACCAGTGTGTTCACCGGAAAAGAGCTATCCTACACTTTTTACAAAAGTTGAAGCATTCTTGCCATGGATAACAAACAAACTGGCAGAATATGAACGCATTGAAAGTTTGACATGCTCCAATAAACAACGCACGATAGCGCGTAACTCATTTATTTAAAAAAGTACATTCAATTATTTAAGTATAAATAAATTAAAATGTTCACGTTATAGAAAAATAGAGAAATTATTTTAAATTCCATTTAAAATTTTGGCTCAAAATAATATGCATACCACGCCGTAAGAATAATTCTAAGTTAAAATGTAGTATGTTTTTGGTTCAACATCGCTTTAAAACTGCGCTCAAAACGTTTTCCCATCGAAAACACCAGTTGCGCTGTTGTTTCAGTTGAGATTTATGGCCATTCTTCAATGAGAGGCTTGACAAGCGGAAATGTCAAGCGCATACCAAGCCTAAAATGTAAGGGGCTCATGGTTTTCTATGTCGATTCATCATAAGAAGCAAGAGGTAGCAAGAGGTACTTTATTCAAAACATATAATGTTCGCTGATCAACACTACGGTTTTTGATGTCATAATGAACGATTTTTTAATTTCTTACTTTGATTTTTTTTTTAAATTTGTGCTGAATAGCTGTTTGACTTGTTTTTTGCATTCTTTAGTGCTGCTGTTGTAGCAATATATTGTTGTAGCAATATCAACAAACAGTCCGGCAACAATATTAGTCTTGATTAGAACTTAAAGCAGCGCAGATGCAGGTTGGCTTAGCTATTAGAATAAATATAAAATCTATAATAGCTGTCCTATGACTCAGACTGAAAGTCATATTAAAATTTTTTCAATATTTTTAACAAAAAAAAACAAAAACTTAAAATAATAATAAATAAAATTAACTATTCTCACAAATATGACAAAGTTGATGCATGCTGTCAGACTTTCAAGCTGCAACATGTTGCTGGTGGTTGTCATATCGGTTATGACAGTGAACGCACGTAAGTTAAAGGCAACAAAAAAATAGAAACAAACTGAAAAGTTAGAATTTAAAAACTATTTCAACCTTGCTTTGCTTACAGAGTACTCGTGTAATACACCTCGTGGAGAAAATGGCACATGTGTGCCATATAAAATATGTACTCTCGTTACCGCACTGTACGAAAGGTATGGAAATTTACTACCAGATTCGCTTTCCCAGGAGATCAGAACAAGACACTGTCCACAGTTCAAAAATGATGTAAGTTAGTCTGACAATGCTTTGGCATATTTATATTACTAAGGCATATTGTATGTTTGTTGGTTTTTTTGACCATTAAAGATCTGTCAACTTCCATGGCGCACAGTACGCTCACTCCATACAAAACTGGAACAAAAAAATATGAGTGCTCCTACGATTATGAAATTTTGTAACCATATTTAATTCTAGTTATCTAAGAACAATTTTAAAAATTATTTAATTTATAAGTTTTTTTGTATGATTTTGTATGGCTGATACCAAAGAAAGTTGACCGATCATAAAAAAACAATGTTTCGAAATGCCATGCAAATAGTAATAGAAGTAAAAGAAGAATATAGTAATAGAAAAATGGTAGAAATTGATTGAGCCTTAGGGGTATCTTCCGCGTACCAATATTAATTTTTTATATGATTTAAGATACAAAAGTGTTCCGACCTTAACAAAAAACGGTGGGAAGGCTTAAAAATAAGAGATAAAAATTTGTCGAAATCGGTTAGAACGTAGGGGAACCTTCTTTGGACCTTGGAAAATTGATTTTTTGTGAAAGGTACATACCAAAGTTGGCCAATGTAAAGGAAACTCGGTGAAAAGGCTATAAAAATAGAGCATTGGATGTGTTCTGAAAATGGTTGATACCGGTCAGTCTTAAGGGGAGACTCCTTTGTAGTTATGCTAATTTTTTATATGGTTCCGATCTCAATAAAACTGGGGTTGAAGGTAAGACAAATAGTTTAATTAATAAGTACTAAAAATAGTCGAAACCCGTTAGACACAAGGTGGTTTCTGTTAACGGTAAATCAAAATATTGTTTGAATAAGATAATTTTTATGCGACGGTCCCTTTTTTACTCACTCAGACCATTACACTAGGTCACTGAAAAAGTACAGAATGACGCTCACACCGTGCTTTTAGGTGTTCAACAGAAAGAAATGCGACCCATTTAAATAATGACTTAAAAATCAAATTAATTCACATACCTTTTTGTCTTCATGCATAAAATATTTTTATGAGAACGGAAACTTGACTTATTGTAAGAATTATTCTCATTTTAATCGTTTTGCTATTATTTTTTTAACAGATTTATATATGTTGTGAATTTCATTACGTGCAGAATGCAACTGAGACGCAAGTACAGTCTCCATTTACCGCAAATCAAAGCGCCAATTCAACTGATGGCATGAACCAGGTAGGACTCAACATTTTGAGGTCTATGAATTGTGGAGTGTTTTCAACTATAGCAGGTCGTATAGTCGGCTTTGGTGAACTAGCTGACTTAGGAGAATTTCCCTGGATGGCTTTGTTACAATATGATTCTGACGAACAATTTCAATGCGGCGGATCTCTTATCACGGAACGTTATGTTTTGACAGCAGCACACTGTGTTACTGGTGCAAAAAATTTAGTGTAAGTGAAAGAGCTTGTAAGAAATTTCAACAAAAGCTCTGCTTATCTTATAGAACTGGTGTGCGTTTGGGTGAACACGACATTTCAACGGAAAAAGATTGCAAAACGAAGTTTAGGTTGGAAGTGTCTTGTGCTCCGCCCGTACAGGACTTTGGTATAGAGAAAATAATACCGCATGAATCGTACCAGGGCATTAAAAATGATATCGCCCTTATTCGTCTGGATCGTAATGTTGAATGTCAATGTAAGTAGTTTTTACGTCTGAGCAGACTATTTAATTCAATATTAATGCTCATTACTTTATCTTAAGTCAACGTACAACCCATTTGTTTACCGATTTCAAGTCAATACAGAGAACTGCAAGAAGATCAGCAATATTTCATCGCAGGCTGGGGCTTGACAGAAACACGTAAATAGGTTCCTTATTTTATGTTTAACTATAAAAATAATATGTTGCATTTTCATTATTCAGAAGAAAGATCTAATATCCTGTTGAAGGCTTTGATACCACATCAGCCTATTGAAACTTGTCTTAATGTCTTTAGAAGCTACGCTGCAGACATCTCAGATATGCACTTATGTGCTGGCGGTAGAAATCGTAAGGACACCTGCAAGGGTGATTCGGGGGGACCACTTTTCTCCACCGTCATCAATAACAATACACCACGCACTGTGCAATTGGGTGTTGTTTCTTTTGGCGTAACAGTGTGTTCACCGGAGAAAAGCTATCCTACGCTTTTTACAAAAGTTGAGGCATTCTTGCCATGGATAACAAACAAACTAGCAGAAAATGAACGCACTGAAAGCTTAACGTGCAAAATAATATAATAATATTATTTTAAATATTAAAAAATAGCGCGCAAAAGTTCTAGGCTAATTTGCTCAAAAAAACAAAATTCAAGTATGAAAGTATTCAAGTATTTACAAAAAAAGCAAATTGGCCATGTCAGCCTTTGAAAGAACTTTGACTTTGTTTCAAGCATTCACATCATAGAAAAACGGAAAATTCATTTAAAATTTATTTTCAAAATATTGGGTAAAAAAAAAACACATTAAGGGTATTCACGATACAGTGCAGTTGTCAGTGTAGTTGAGGACTTGAGCACTTTTGCAGTTGTGCAGTTAGGTTTCCGCGAACACACCAAATTTCTAACTGAGATTATTAATATGATTTTTATTGAAATTGTAACTATGATTGGCTTGAGATTATAATTTATAAAATAATTAGTTGATAAACTATTAAATATTGCATCTGTATTCAAAAGCTGTCAAATTTTTCAATGTACACAACTACACAACTGCTCATGTCCTCAAGGCCTCAAGTTTAGGCTATAGTAGAAATGTAGTTGTGTAAATTTTTGACGTACGTGTGTTTTGTTTTTGTAAAGTGCACAAGTCCTCAAGTCCTCAACTGCACTGGCAACTGCACTGTATTGTGAATACCCCTATTACAACTCGAAAATACAAAATTTTTATATAATGTATTTTTTTCCAAAAATAATGTTCTATATAGCTGCAAACTAAATTTAGTTTGAAAATATTTAAAAAATGCAAAAAAAAAAAAAAAAATTATTATTCAAGGTACTCCGTAGGTGAGTATTATACTGTAGATAAGTCATATTAATAAATAACTTTTCCATTTATTTGAGACGCATTCTTGCAAAGGCCATTCTTGCTTATGGCGAAAAAAATATTTGGTTATTGAAAATATATTATAGTGGTTAGGTTGTAATTTCTTAACCACTTTCTCGAGTGGACAAGGAGTGGGCAGAGAAAACAGACCTTTTTAAGAAATTCATAACTCAGTCAAAGACAAACATTTTTCCAAAATTATTACTGTAGAGAATTGAACAAATTACAAAAAAAAAATTAAAAACAAAAATATATTTTTCACTCCAACATGGTTTTATAGAGCTCCAAACTGGCGGCAGAGAAAAAAACGCGGCCTCGTGGTTGCAGCGCTGGGAGTCGCAAAAATTATCCGATCTGGAAAAAAAATTACTTTTTTAAATTTTAACAAAATTGGTAATTGTATGACAGGAGCTTTTTTAAATTTTTTTCCAATTTTTGGTGATGTTCCAAATTTGAAAGTGTGATTTTTCGAAAAAAATATACGAACGATATAGCAACCAGTACGAAAAACATGGTAACAACGAAAAAAACATAAAAAATTGAATTTTTTGCTATTTTTAAGAAGGCATTTTTTTAAAACCGCTGTAAAAGACACACTTTTTTTATTAGATTTATGTGGAATTGTTATTGTTGGAAAGGTATTAAGTTCTTCTTTCGTTCTGTGTATCGCTTTAATCAAATCTGTGTCCGAAAACTGACAGAATGTGAGAAATCGACTTTAGAAATCTGATAAAATGAAACATTTCTTATTCACTGCTTTATCGTCCAGGTTTCAATAATTTTTTTTTTTAATCACATAGCTTTGATTAAAACGATACACAGAACGAAAGAATAACTTAATACCTTTCCAACAATAACAATTCCACGTAAATCTAATAAAAAATGTGTCTTTTACAGCGGTTTTAAAAAAATGCCTTCTTAAAAATAGCAAAAAATGCAATTTTTGATGTTCAATAACAGTTATAATGAAACAAAATTTTAACAATTTTTGTATGTCAAAATGTTAGTATGAGTAAGAAATTTAACATTAGAGAAGATTTGGGTATGCGTTCTGTGAAAAATAAAAATTACAAGCAAAAAAAAGTTTTTTTTGCCAAAAAGGACCTTCAGGAGAATCAAAATTGCTTCGGCGGTTTTTCTCCGATTTGAAAAAAAAGTATGCAGCAATCATTTTAATGAGTTCCTCTAATTTTTGATCCATATAAGAATGATCCGGCCTAGTGGGTACAGCTGCTGTACGTAGGTAGGTAAATTAAAAAATGCGCTCTCACTAATCCGGCTATAACATTTGAACTCGTAGGAATTTTTCCATGAAATTTTCTTAGAATCTTAAGAATATTTACTTAAATACAAAATTATAAAAAAAGTCGATTTAAAAAACGGTCTATGTCATGTCCCCCCTTAAGTAAAACTTATTTTGACGGTTATTTTTGACGAAGCAGTTAATGAAACAAGATTAGAATTTCAATAATTAAATTATAATTTTTGATACTTACACAGCCAGGATTCGACCCCACGTTTTCCGCGTGACAGTCTTGCACATTTCCATTGAGCTATTGTGAGGTATTTTGTCAATATATGCAATGCAATGAACAAAGAACAACGTAACATTAAATACCTACCATCTCAATAGTACTGAGCTTAAGGGAGTATTCCTGGTTGAAAGGTGTTTTTGGACCCTTTTTGAAAACGCAAGGAGTAATTAAAATATTCTTTTTTTATTGTATTAAGAATATAAATATTAAATTAAATAACAAATTTTTTTCCTTTGTACGAAGCGTCGTCCTTCAAAGTTGGGCGTCGAAAAAAAAGGTATGCTGCTTGCGGTCCGGATAACTCGACTTCGGATCATTTAAAATGAAAAAAATTACACGGCTATAGATTAAGTATAGATGTAGTTCTGGTCCTATCTCAATTTAAACAAATTTTAGGTCTTTTTTTTGGGCTTTTAGTGTAAAATAAATAGTAAATAAATTGTTTAAAATTGTGGTTGAGATAGGGATCAGAATGATAACAATTCTGCGTCGATTGCATTTTGTTTCATTAATATCGGTTTAGAACTACGGACGTAATCTGGCCCTCAAGCTCGAAAAACGTGGTTTCGAGTTAAACGCGTTTAAATTTGAAGTTATTATTTTCATTAAAAAAAAAAATTTAAATGAAAAATTTTAGCATGCAGTCTTAAAAATTTTACAATTCTGCGTCGATTGCACTAATCAAAATTGGTTCAGTAGAACCGGAGAAAACGAAGCGATTTTGAAAAAATTGAAAGAAAATTTTAGGCAATAAAACATTTTTTTTAATGGGGCATTTGCAGCCCCAACAGTCAAAAATGAGGACTCAGCGGCTCTTTGTGCTCTTCGGGCAGTTCTACCTTCTTTTTATGCGGCCAGAGCTCTGCCTTCGAACCTTTCGAAACGTTCTTCGTTCCGAGACATGGCGAAATCATATGTGAAGTTGCCAATTGGCATGCCCATTAGGTTCATTATTTGAAGTATTGGAAAAAAACCTTTGTTAAATATGACAGTTGCAGTATAATTCGCAATCTCAATAGTGCGTGCGTCGGTGTGCATATGCTTCGGTGCGAATGACCACAGCGCTGCGTTGAAAGATTCATAGCTATTTTAAGTTTCGAAGCCAAGGCATATGTTCAACTTATTATCGGCTGACAGTGCTTCGTAAAGGGTAATAAAAACTGTACTGTATGCGCGTTCGCGTCCAGTTTATAACTCAATTCGAAGTGAACTAAACGTTGACAAAAAAGCATTTCGAATTTCAAAAAACCCTTTTAGAACGATATTCTCAAATATCCAAGCTATAAAAATATGCCAAAAAAAATCGAAAAAAATTTCAAAAAGTAGCCAAATTAGGCAAATCGCATTTTGGCGAAAACATTGCTAGACAAAAAAGTATTGCGAATTTCAAAAACCCCGTTTAGGACGATATTTTCAAATATAAAAGCTATAAATATATGCAAAAAATATCGAAAAAAAATTTTTGGCAACCAAATAATGAACCCATCAGTCCATGCTGCAGGGAGTTTAATCACATCTCCGTTTTCTACTCACCTTTCATATCCAAATCCACTTTCAAGCTTACCCTATCTAACTTTTTCAATAACCAAAATTAGCCCAGGTTCGAGATACATTACACTGGTTTACAGCCAATATGTACTTTGAATGCCACTATTCTTTTCTCATGTAAAATCGGTCGCTAATTCCGAAAAAAAAATTTTTTTTTTTTCTGTCACTCCGTTTTCGAGATATTGCCCACTTTAGGGTTTTCAACGAAAAAAAAAAGTTGGTTCCACTTAATTGCATATATCTCCAGAACCAACAACAGTAATCAAACAAATGATATATCAAATAAAAGCTAATAAAATTTCTTACAAACAATGCGAACACCATTTTTTGGTCGAGTTGTTAGTTTTGACGCAATAAATTCAAATTTCGGGGATTTTTTTTATTTTTCAGAAAAATTTCCAAAAAAAGACAAAATAGTTGCAAATTTCGTTAAGAAATCAAAATATTTTATTTTTTTTTGATATTTTTTACTAAAAGCCTTTATTTTTCTAAAAAAAATAAGCTATTGTTGAAGAAAATCTATTGAGAAATGAAAAAGTTGTGTTCAATTTAACGAAAGAACCCAAATGGTGTGATTACACTACTCAACAAGGTTTCCCACAACGAATTTCGATAACATTTTCAATAGTAGAATTTTCCATAGAATCCGAATATCGTAATGATTTTTTTTCGATTAGCCCCCATTTTTTATGTAAATGGCAAAATTAAAAAAATCCGCTTTTGGGAACACATACTTCACATAAATGCTTGTAAAAACTTACATGTTCAATCAATGAATTTTGACGTTGAAGATGTCATTTTTTTTTTATTATATCCGGCAGGTACAGTTTTACGGAAATTTGAACCCAAAACACGGTAATTAAAAAAATTTAAAAATTTTTATATAGTAGATTAAAAAAAAAAAAAAAATGGTTTTTGCATTGATATTAAAAAAAATTGTGAATTATGACTTCTCTTTAGACATGTTATACTTAAAATTTTTGTTATGAAATTCTCTAACATATAAGAGGGCCAACTTTTTCTCTCTGATAGAATTATTTCGAGATATAGGGCTACAAACACAAAATATTTTTATAAAAAAACGAAAAAAGTGATTTTATTTTACCTGTTTGCGATCATAACAGCCATATCAATTACGCAATTGGCACATATTATACCTTAAAATTTTCATCTGACTCTCCTCTACTGCATGCAATGAAATTGATTGAACATGTAAGTTTTTACAAGCATTTATGTGAAGTATGTGTTCCCAAAAGCGGATTTTTTTAATTTTGCCATTTACATAAAAAATGGGGGCTAATCGAAAAAAATCATTACGATATTCGGATTCTATGGAAAATTCTACTATTGAAAATGGTATCGCAATTCGTTGTGGTGAAACTTTTCGAAAATTTGTGGAGTAGTGTTATCAATTTATGCATTTGGACTTATTTTATTGCCATAAAAAAAAAATGAGAATTAAAGGCTGTTGTTATAAAATCATATATTCTTAATTTTTATTGTTCTTTTAATAATTTACATTATTCGTCGCCCATCATTCCTTTGTCCCAAAATCCTTGGTACCGATTCTCAATTACTTTTATCTGTTGGTGGAATCTTTCCCCATGTTCGTCGCTCTCGTCACCGAGATTCTTCGCTTTCTTTGTCTAACGCCTTGACAATGTTTTTCATAAGTCCAAGTTTGATGTGCAACGGTGGGAGAATTATGTTTTCCTTTTTGTGGAACGTTTTTGACGTTGCTCTCTCCAACTTACGACTCAATTCTTTCTGGCCAGTCCTTATTGTAATAGTGGTGTTCACGTGCTCAACTATCTCACTTGCATAGAAAACAGCAGTACTTTGTGTAGCCACTCTGTAAACCACAAAGCATACCAACGACTTTGAGATCAGAACATATTTTCCAGTCGTGTTGTTCATATTTAATATATGTCAATAGCTTCGCCATTGTTTCGTACGTTTCCTTTGTGTTGACTGCATGTGCGATCGGAATCCGCCTTCGGAATAATACCGCCTTCAAGCTCACTTTGCTGCCATCAATAAAAATACGCCACTCTTTGGGAATGTATGGCTGACCAAAGGTATTAAATAAGCCAGGAATGTCTACGCAATAGCAGATATTGTCATTCTTAGTAATGTTTATAGCAAACGATTTTTCACGATTTCTGTAGTATGTCACCTTAACATCGGGTCTCAAAAAGTTTAATTGTTGCATACGAGAAGCATGCAATTCCGATTTTTCCTTTGACAGTATCAAATCTTTTATCCAATCATTCAGCTGCGCTTGCGATAAAAGGTGAGTTGTGCTTTCAATTGTAATAGTACTACCACCTGTGGTTCCTTCCGACTCCACTGAATCTACGGATTTTCGATTGTTTTCACGTATTGAATCGGGACAAGTAGGATATAGAACATCGTCAGAATGAGATACTGGCAATGAAACATTCGGGACAGTGGCGTATATCACTCGTTTGTGTTTTCCAACACCAGTCACTTTGGCCAGACAAAAATAGCAATCGTTTAGGTGGCAAAACGGTTGTCTCCAGATCATCGGAACATCAACAATATTAATTTGCACGATTGACACAAAATACTTGGCGTCCATGATTCACCAATGTTCTCAGTCGCAATATCAAAATAATGAAGATATGACATTTGCAGTAAATTCGTCAAATTGACTCGATTCTTTTCGAAAGTAAATTCACCGCACACGTAGCAGAAAATATCTGGGTCGTTTTTACACTGGAATTCTCGCAGTCTTTTACTCATTTTATTTTTTTATTTTTTTCTTTCGTTACAAATTGTGCGTCCGTTTGTTTGCGACGGTTTTTAGTATAATGCATGTGTGTTTTTGCTTTTATACATCTCGAAAGTGCTGCAGATATGGTACAATAAAAGGTAAGTAGGTCCACGACTCAGAGCGCGACCGCCGAAACTGTCAAAAAAACACAAAATAAGTATGCACATGGCATAATAAAAACATAAGCGTTGAAATCAGACGTTTTGCTGTGACGGTTTCGATGGTTGCACTCTCAGTCGTGAGCCTACCTGTTTTTATTGTAGCGTGTTTGTTCTTATCTTTTCTTTCGCAAAACTCTTGACTTGATTCCTATCAACAATAAAAATGAAAAATAAAAAATTATAGTACAATAACCCAATTTATTTATATGACAATAAAATTTATAAAAAAAACATAACTTGGGTGCTTTCGTTCGATTAAACACAACTTTTTCATTTCTCAATAGATTTTCTTCAACAATAGCTTATTTTTTTTGGAAAAATAAAGGCTCTTAGTAAAAAATATCAAAAGTAACAAAATATTTTGATTTCTTAACGAAATTTGCAACTATTTTGTCTTTTTTTGGAAATTTTTCTGAAAAATATAAAAAATCCCCGATATTTGAATTAATTCCGCCAAAACTAACAGCTCGACCAAAAAATTATGTTGGCATTGTTTGTAGGAAATTTTATTAGCTTTTATTATCATTATATCATAATATCATTTGTTTGATTACTGTTGTTGGTTCAGGAGATATATGCAATTAAGTGGAACCAACTTTTTTTTTCGTTGAAAACCCTACAGTGGGCAATATCTCGAAAACGGAGTGACAGAAAAAAAAAAAAAATTTTTTTTCGGAATCAGCGACCGATTTTACATGAGAAAAGAATAGTGGCATTCAAAGTACAAATAACTTTTCGTTATTTGTAAACCAGTGTTATTGATATGTATGTATATATATGTTTGAGTCTTATTTGATTAGGTAAATAAATTAGCAAGTTAACATAGTAGTGATAATAAGTATGTAAGTTCGCTTTCTTCTTGATTATCTTCTTGCCTTTTCTTTCTGACATGTTCTTGAAAGCATGTCATTCAGGTGGGCGGATTACGCCCACATTGAATTGCATATCAACGAACACAAGAACAAGGAAAAGAGAGAGAAAAAAACAAAAAAAAAATGAATAAAACACAAAATCTGTTAGATTTAGTAAATTGCCTTGTTTGGCCAATAAATAACTAAATATATGTACTTTATTCTTAAAAAAATATATTTTTTAGCAACGTCAATAAAGCATGCTGCAACTAGCTACGGTAGTTATATACAAGTTGTTCAACGTAGTAAGTTTAGAAAAAGAAAGAAAAATAACGGCAACAAGCGACAAACAGCAGCTAAAAGTAAAACAAAAAACAACTAAGTTGTTAAGCAATTTGCCAGGATTTTCTTCATAAATAAATAAGAACACCATTATTTTCATAAAAATAACAACAAAAACTATGACAACTTCAACGATTTAATCAAAAATAATAATAATAATACAAACAAGTCATCAAAATTGCACAGCAACAAAAATCATTTATTAAATTAACAAAACTTAAACGGTGAAACTAAAACATGTGGAGTAGGGTGGCCCTTAACTGTATGCGAAATTTTTTTTTTTATAAATTGAATATGTGCGGTGCCCTCGTTTGTTTCTTATCATGTCAAAAGTATATTCTGAAAATTTCAGGAAAATATATTAATATTTAGACGTGCCGCAAAGCGAAACTTCATTCGAATTACACTTTTATATTGAAAAAATTGTTTTTTTTTCAACAATAATTGCATTTAAGACAATTTCGTGTGATTGCTTTATCAACGAGACATTATATCGCATTAGGTATATAATTTATCTTTCGAACGTGCTATCATTCGAAATCGAAATCACTTATACGAAAACTTTAACATTTTTGCTGAGCGCAATGCTAAAAAAGTTTTTAAGAAATATTTTTTTTCCGAAAACAAATAAAATTTATGTTAATACTTAATTTCAGTCAACTCGATTGATGAGCATAAAACTATTATTATAACTCGATTATGCTCGGCGTAATAAGCATACAAATTTTTTTCCAAGGAGATGTTGTGTGTCGAAATGGGATAAATAATGCGAAAAATCAATATTTTTTATGTAGCAAAAAAAACTATTTTTAAAAACAATTTTTTTCGAAAATACATATGTAAAATTAATTATTTTGAAAAAATTGTATGTTTCTTATTACAAATTGTACAAAGTTTGTACGTTTCTACCACAACAAAATCAACAACAAATAAAATATTAACCACGAATCAATAGTTTTACTTGTATTTAAATTTAACAATGCTTATTATACGTAATTGAGTAGTTTACATTCCAAATAAGACACACAAAAAAAAATTTTAGTTAGATATGACATTGTAAAGCTAATGTTAAAATACATCGATCCATAAAATCCTTTTTGATAAACATGATAAATATCCTAGAGAAAAATGCATTCAAAAATCTACTTTTCAATCAAAAGCAGACATGTCCACTGAAAATTTTCAATCAAAACCAGATAAGTCCAAGCAAGTTTTCATTTTTATAGTTTTCATTCAAATTTTCAAAAACTTTTTTATGTCAATGTCAAAACGTTGGTATGAGTAATAAATTTAACATATTAGCGGTTTTGGGTATGCGTTCTGTAAAAATTAAAAGTTAAAAGCAAAAAAAAATTTTTTTGCTAAAAAGGACCTTCAGGAGATTCAAAATTGCTTCGGCGGATTTCCTCCAATTTGAAAAAAAAAGTATGCAAAAATCATTTTAATGATTTCCTCTAACTTTTGAGACTTCGAACGGCGGAATCTAAATTTTGATTAATTTCTTACTTTCAAAACCAGACAACCCAACCAGCAAAACGAGTATAAATTTGTGTTTGAGTTCCGTTTAAAGCTGTTTTAAGCGGCAAAATAAGTTCCATGGCACTTCGAAGCTGCTTTATGGCCCGTTGTAGAACTCGACACACCTAAAGCTGCTTAAAGGTACGTTGTAGAACTTGCCACACCTAAAGCTGCTTTATGGTGTCAATTTCAGGCAATAGATCTTGTAGTTCCAAAAGTTACAAGTTATACTTCTGTGCAGGTTTAAGATAATTAAATTCGAAAGGAGTTCTGAAGTGCCGCTTGTGCGTCTTCTATACATTTATTTTGAACTTAAAGCTGCTTAATGGTTCGAATGAACCTAATTTTGCACCTTAACGCTGCTTATGGGTACCTATGACAGAATTAGCTGTATAAATGAAAAATCTTTGTTTCGATATACAGCTACATGGCAGAATGGCTAAGGCGACGGACTTCAAATCGGCGAGACACGGGATCGAACCATGGCAAAGGCAACATTTTAATAAAAAAGTTTTTTCACTGCGAATCAGATGGTACAAGTTGAGAACAAAAGCGGTAATGGTAGAAAAAGAAGAAAATAAAATAATATAACAAATAAAAAAATTAAAATCAGAAATAAAACAAGGAAAATATTTTTTTTTAAAAAAGTTTTCGAAGTTCGATTAGAAAGCTGCTTAGCAGTCTATGCAACGTTCTTGTTGATACCTCAAAGTACGAAAAATTACTTAAATTTTGGGCTGCTAACACTGCAAAGCAGCTTAGAGAATTCGCTGTATAAGCCAAATTTAGAGCGTTTTTTGCTGGTTGGGAAGTCTAAATTTGAAATTGAAAATATGAACTTTTTTTGCACTATGAGACTATTATTTTTTTCGCATAATAAATCTATTCCTGTGGAGCATAATTTTGCATAATTGATATGTTTATAAAAAATGTCTGTCAAAATTAAGACGTTTTTTTCGATTTCCCAACAATTCGATCTGTATTGGGGAAATACTGACTTATTTTCAATACTGATACAGTACAAGGGTTCCCAACTGTCCCGGATTTCGCGGGACGTCCCGCATTTCAGCTAAATTTTTAGCGCCCCGCGACGACCCTTGCGGGACGCCTTTTGTCCCGCATTTGAAAACTTAAGATTGTTTGTATCTAAATTTCCAATTCGACAGGAAACACAGTTTACTAAAACTGTTTAATTTTATTATCAAATTAAATTGATAATTTATTTTCCATACATTTTATTTATCAAAACGTTTTGGGTTTATTTTTTGATTTTTTCATGAATTGGGCAAGAGTTGGAAAGAGATCTAAACCAGGGATGCCCAGCGCCTAACTCTTTCCACTCTTTGCACTCTTTACAACAACTTCGATGTTTTCATGATTGTTGTAATTCGGCGAATTCAGTTTGAAGTTAAATCATTGCTTCTTATTGCTTTGTTTTTTTAAGAGCCATCAAATGACGATATCTTGCATTTGCATGTTGTTGTTTTTGTCTGTTCAACAATTTAACTTGTGCGCTTGGGCTCGGTCAGCATTCGTGTTGTTGTTTGTATGTCCTTTTGTTATTTTGCTTGGATACTGCCAGCATTCGTGTTGTTGTTTTTAACATGCTCCACTCTTTACAACAACTTCAATATTGCAATGATTGTTGTAATTCGCCGAATTAAGTTTTCAGCTTCACCCTTACTTCTTATTACTTTATTGTTGTATTTGTGCACATTGAAGGATTCGTGTTGTTGTTTCGTGTGTTCAATATTTATGAACTTTTGCGCTGGCGCAGATGTATGTTTTATGCGCGTTGTTGTTTTTATGTGCTTTTGTTGTTAGAAAAATTATTGTGCCACGAATCCAAAGATTTGTTGTTGCTGTCTTTTTGTTGTAATTGTTGTAGCACTCTTCAAATAATTTTTCTGGGCATCACTGATCTAAACAATATCAAGGAACCAATGCGATGGTGTTAAGACATCGTTGATACTCTTTATTCTTAAAAAAATATAAGGAAATATTTAATACAATAAAAATTGCATCTTGTCCCGCATTTTTGAAGGCTCCGTCCCGATTTTGTACTTTCAAGAGTTGGCAACCCTATACAGTACTGACTTATCTGGTTTTGAATGTTAACTCTTCAATAGTTTTTAATTTAGTTATTGCTCATAGGGCCGAGATAAAATTTCACGACTGTATCCTGGATATTTCTTACGATAGTCATGAACAATCTACATTTAAAAAAGAAAAATCATTAAAATCTCAATCAAATAATCAGAAATACATAAATACTTTTAGGAGATAATCCTGTTGGATTGTGTTCTCAGTAAGAAGGCTATTAAAATCATTTATTAATTTAGTCCACGTTCAGCTGTGTCGTTCACTACTTTAAGAGAAATTATGATTTTCAGACCATCTGTCTTCCTCTATTCAGATTAGGTTCAGAGCATCCCTGTGTGAAATATCGAATAGATTGTCCAATTTATTGCATAACAAAGTCTCCTTAATTCGCTGCTTTTCTGTTGGACGTTTCTGACTTCTTTGTAAATTTTGCCAACATTTGTGCAAACCTAACTACTTTCGGACGCATCGATGGGGAACTCTAGTAGGTATTCTGGTTTTCTTCCAAAAACTTATACAATCTTCTATAGTAAAACGTGCACTTTTGTTTAAAAATAATTTCAATGTTTTTATCTTAAAAAATAATACTTGAAGGACATCTCTGTTAGAAGGTAACTTTGAACGAGTGATTTCACTTTTAGAATTTTCAATTAAATATATTTTATGTCTTAAATCCATTTTGTACAAAAAAACAATTTCTCTCCAGCCACAAACTTGAAAAGCACTCTGCTCAAATAAAATTCACGCACGCAAATTGAAAAATAGCGGTAAATAATTAGAGAATGCAAATACTTTGCTAACGTTCTTTTAGAGAAATTGCAATTCAAATATTATTAATCGATAAATATCGATGTCACTCGTTTGTCATTAATTTTAATTGATGGCAAAACAAATCGTGTAAAATATAATTGCTATGTTGGCGGCCATTTGTAATGTAAGTAAATTTTTTCATGTTATTTGATGCATACTGATCATAAAATTTTAAGAAATGTTTTTCTCACTCAACAAAAATATTGTAGTTTTCGCATTAGTCAACCAATTTCTACGAATGATAACACTTTGGAAAGATAATTTTATGCCTAATGCGATAATATAATAAGTTGATCGGAAAAACATAATTGAACGTTAGTTATAATCATTTTCGAATAAAATTATAATATTTTTTTCTTTTCGCTCAAAAAAAAATGTAGTTTTTTCATTTTGTTACCAATTTCAACGGATGATAGCTCGTTTTACAGATAATGTTATGTTAAATACGATGTTTTGTTGAGTAGATAAGAAAAGAACATTCAATTTTCTTAATATTAATTATTGTTGGAAAATACTTATTTTTTTAATATAAATGTGTATTTCGAATGAAGTTAAATAATAATATTTTTTCTTGAAATTTTCACAATATACTTTTGATATGATAAGAAACAAACGAGGGCACCGCACATGTTCAATTTTAAAAAAATAAATTTAAGGGCCACTCTAATGTGGAGGCATGTTTGTAGTGTAGCAATTATGTGTGTGAATGTGTGCAGCTGTGTGAATTTTTGTATATTAAATTCTTTGTCAAACCTGCCTAATTTCATGGCCAACAATTTTGTTATCCTTTTTACACATAAATAACACTTAAACACAGGGATTTACCACCCAGCCCACCAAAAAACAGTCCAACACTGATACTCACATAGAAATATATTTTTATTTTTTTTTTAAATGATACGAAATATTTATATTGATTTTTTTTAAAGATGCCAAGAAATATAACTCAAGACAAATCGACCTAGCTTAGTTTTATTTTTTTAATAAAATTTCAAAATGTCTTTATTAAAGTCTTGCTTGGCTTAAATTGTGTGTGTGTGCTATTTGCACAATTTTGCCACGCCCACTTTAATATTGTGAGCAATCATGTGACGAAAAGAGCAACTCAGTGCATAATCAATTTCACATTCGCTATAAACCATGGCAAGCCGCAAATGTTACGCGTCACCCATACAAACACCATTACTTACACCACCGCATAACCCATACATATACATATATATCAAACCCATGCATGCACACTGATATAAGTATGAAGTTTTATCGACTTCGGTTAGCATTATGAGTTGTGTTTTTTTCTTTATTTTATTAAATCATTCTTGCATATCATTGAATTTCATCGACTTTGTGGTAAAATTGTACACACATACACACACACACATGCACTCATATTTGCACATACGCACTCAGTGACATATGTAAATGTATAACGTCAACATTTTCATGATGAATGTATAAAAAATTATTGTGCAAAATCTAAAATCCTGCCAGTTTTTTGCTCTGCTTCGCTCTACTGGTTCTTGTTTATTTTATGCGGCGTGTCAAGGACATAGGATCAATCAAGGATTACGGTTTATATTTGCATCGTACCTCTACAAAGGCTCAAACCAAAAAAAAAAAAAAAAAAAAACGAAAAAAAAATTATACAACAACCGGGTTTCTTTTTGTGCGCCTCAATTTCAGCTAAGCTAGGATTTTTTATTTTTATATTATTATATATAATTTTTTTTCTTTTTTTTTTCGTTTTATTTTTTTGCACACATCAGCAAATTTCGGCAGATTTTGTTGTTGTTTTTTTTTTTTTCTTCAAGTATGACATTTTGAAACCTTATTTAGGCTTTAGTATGTTAGGATGAGCATGCTTTTGTGTGCATTGATGTATGAGTGTGCGTGCGTGTTTGTGTGTGTTTGTTTACGGATTGTAATGGTCCATTTTAATATGATTTAATGAGTGGTGAATTTAATCCACTTACGTGCTACTTTTGTGGTTTGCAAAAGTTTTGATATATTGGATAATTGTATGAATAAAAGGTATATGTTTGTATTAGTTGTATTAGTGAGTGTTTGTGTGTGTGTTTTCTCAGGTATGCAGTGAATAATTATAATCTAACTAAGGGCAATTTAAATTTTTTGCTGATGGTCAAACGCTGTTTTTGTTTTTTTTTTGTTTTTTGTTGAGCTGCAACGGAATTATTTTTTAAGAGACTTAAAATCGTTGACATGATAGCTAATTTGTTTAGCTAGGATGTGGATCTAAAGAGGATTATGAACCTTTTTTGTATACATATATATTTTTTGTATTTTTTTTTTTTTTTTGTATGATACAAAAAGCGCTGTTGTGCCAAAAAATTATACTAAAAAACGATTAAGAAATAAACAATTGTTTTTTAATTATATATAAAGCAAACCAGAATTGTAACTATTTTATAAACTTTAAGCTTCAAGTTAAGTAAAAAAACAACAAAATTTTCATAAATTCACAGTTATGCCGAAATTCATGATCAACAAAGAGAGCGAGAAAGAGACAAATATTGCCATAGAATGAATAAAAACAAAGAAATTCATAATGCATGCAAGAAGACTACTTGAGACAACCATTCTTGGAGGGTCTGTCTACACCCAATTAGTTGTCAGCCTAAAGCCCTCATTTACTTTGGAAAAAAAAAACAAAATTTGACAGAAGTAAAAAGTCACACATTAAAAAATCTTGTTTCATCCTTGCTAGAGATCAGATTGCTTTTGAATTGCCAGTTTAATCAAAAAATACAAGTGAAGTTATCAGTTTGGTTAAAACTACGTACTCAACATGCACTAGATTGTCAGACCCATCGTTACAAAAACTCTTTCGGGCATGCATACGTCGGAATCTCTATGGAAAGGAATCAAATACTGATAGTTTTCACTTATAGCCTGTTTCAAAAGAGAAGAACATTTTCGCGCATGTTTGAGAATAAGAAAATAATTTTGAGAGCGTTCTTCATTCTGATTGGCCGACATTAAAAAAAAATGTAATATTCTCTGAACTGAAAAATAAATGAAAAAAAATTAATTTATATTCCTGAATATTGTTGTTCATCGCAACTGCGCTGCGGAAGTACTGAATTTTATTTTTCAAAATCAACCAATCAAAAATGGAAAAAAAGGGGGGCGTCAAAAAATAATTTGTTAGCCAAAATTTCACTTCACAATTTTTTCTTGAGAAAATAATTTAATTTTTATGTAATTTGTATTTGATTTCTCTCTCAAGATGCAGGTTGCTGCAGGCCGTCGATGCAACACCGTACTTGCGCGATCATTTGTTCTGAATGTTTGCGCAATTTTAATATATAGAAAAACAGTAAAAAAAACTAAAAAAAACATACAGTTCAGTGAACAGTATAAAAAGAGCAAGAAATTACGCTCTAAGAAATTTTTTTTGCTTTAAAAATAATTTCTCACTGCGCATCGAAAAATTAAACTAAAAAATGTTCTTCTCTTTTGAAACGGGCTATACGACAATAAAGTTTCACTATATTTTTGAAGACGCGCGACCACACTGCTTTATCGGTACTCTCAATATTTTGAGACTTGTCAAAAATATAAACAAATTTTATTTTAATTTTCAAAAGAATTTTAAATAAAAACATTTTGCAGGAAATGTGCTGCCTAAAGAAACGAAAAAAGAAAGGAAAAGGCCTGTTTTTTGCTTCAAAAATAGCACCAAATTTTCTTTAATGATCTCTGTGCTCATGTGGAGGAGATTGAGATTATTTTAACATGTTTACCAAACTGAGCTGGTGAGGAGTTGAAACATCGAGTTTTCGAGCTCTATCCATGGTGAGGGTACTTCACAGTAGTCTTAACAGTGGGTCCATTGAATTTCCACTTGAAATTTTGACTGATGTTGACAATCAGTTATTGTACCACCCTTCGTAAGATGCTGAAGAAAGGAAAATACCCAGCACAGAAATATATCTGCACCTTCTCAAAGGTTTCAAACTTTGAGTGCCCGTGTGCAATCCACCACCGTTACTGTTTCCATTCCCTAGTATTTCTAGGTCTATTTGCATATATATAAAAGGATTCAGTTCTCACTATTTAGAAAATAAGGCTAGAATTTCAAGCATTCTTTTAATTGATGAAAGTGATTCTTTCAAAGGCGTTTGGTTTTTAATTGTCCTTTTGTAAGGCCATCATGACATGACTTTTACGCTGACTCAAATTTGTGCTTTTTAAATCTATGATGCACCTAAAAAGGTAAATTCTAATATCAATACCAATTATAATTGAAGAGAAATTTATGGCAAAGTTCTACTTGCTTAATATTTGCTTGAGAGATGAAATGAATCCGCTCTCAAATTTTTTGTCAACCAAAGTTTTGTATTTTTGTTTGTCAACGTTTGTTCAATAATTGAGTGAGGAATCACTATCGATAAAACAGTTCATTCGACGTCAAAATTAAAATTTTCAAAAATATTTGTTTCGACGATGTTTTGAGAGCGCGCGCGAGTTCAATGATAAGGGTGATTAAGTTTTTCAAAAATTATCAAAATTTCATGTCTTTTTTTCAGTAACTGTCTTCACAAAATGGCCTTCAATAGTGTATTTATAAAAAAGTTTTGAAAAAATCATCAGAATCACCCAAAGGGATAAGGTTGAAAAAAAAATAGTATGAACAAAATTTTAAATTTCAGCTTTAAGTGAGTTTGGCGGCATCGGACTTAATAATTCGGTTATTTCAAGTTCAAAATAAGATTTGTCACTTAACTTTACATCCCAATAAAGAGTTTTTGTTAATTTGCCGAAAATTCAAATACATAATTTTTATTTTCAAAAATGTCTTATTAAAAATCGCCAAAATACCGATTTTTGAGCAGAATCGGTCCTGTTTTGACAATTCTTAAAATTTCAAAAGATCAAATTATTTCATTCGCAACCTTAGTTTATTATTTAAAGTGGCACGCAGAATCCAAAATACTTTAGCATTTGACCCAGTCTAGTATACATCAGACAGAGATGAAAGTAGCAAACATAAGATTTATCGATTTTATATAAAGATTTTAAAGGTCAAATGGATCATAATTTGATCAACTGAAAAAGGATAAGCTTTTTTACATTAACAATTAGTTAACGATTTACTTATTTTAAGATTTATCGATAAATAATCGATATTTTTCGAATAATCGATAAATCGAATCTTGAAGATAAGATTTATCGATATTATATAAAGATTTTAAAGGTCAAAAGGATCATAATTTGATCAACTGAAAAAGGATAAGCTTTTTTTACATTAACAATTAGTTAACGATTTACTTATTTTAAGATTTATCGATAAATAATCGATATTTTTCGAATAATCGATAAATCGAATCTTGAAGATAAGATTTATCGATATTATATAAAGATTTTAAAGGTCAAAAGGATCATAATTTGATCAACTCAAAAAGGATAAACTTTTTTAAAATTAACAATTAGTTAACGAGTTACTTATTTTAAGATTAAAAATCCTTTAACAAATTGATATTGATAGATATTTGATGACAAAAAATGTTTTCAAAATCAAGAAAAAGAAAAAAATAAAAGAAATCAAGAAGAAATAATTTTAGACAAAATGCAACTTTTAGTAAAATTTAGAGAGATTACGTCAAACGAGTACATTGTAGTATAATATATAAACGAGTATCTTTGATGTAAGGATTATAAGTACAGTACTTTAAGATCAATATTTATTTATATGCATATACCACAAAAGGAGATAAAAAAAACTTACGACTTGAGGGACGCACTTTAAGAAATTTATGAAAGTATAACAATAAAATATTGCAAGTTTGCCAGAAAACTTGCTTAACAATCACTAAGTTAGACACGCTTAACTCAGTTAATGGCATAAATCGCTGTTTTATCTGATTGTATGTTAAACAAACACAAGCTAACTGCAAGCTACTTATAAAAATTAACTCTTTAATCTATAAAATGTGCAAAAGAAAGCACAACAAAAATTACCAAATTATACCAGAAACACTACAAATTAAGTGAATATTCGAAAACAGAATCCCTTACACAGCCTAACACTCATACACACACTCTCACACATATATAAGCAGCAGTGAAACGAAGCACTAAATATTGTGAAAGTTAAAAAAATAGCTTTCTACGCTTGAATAACAGTTTCAGCCTAAGATTGTATGTCTGTCAAAACTTTGCTAAAACTCGAGCAAAAATAGCAGCAATCCTTGGAGAATGAAACTAAAGAAGAACCAAAAGAAGCAGAAGAAGAAAGCATAAAGAAAGCCAGCCACTAAGCAGCGAAATTAATTTAGGTTGCTCAACGCAAATCAAAACAACAGCAACCGACAGCAGCGCAACAGTGAAAATATATATAAAAACAATATTAAAAGATATTCAAGCACGAAGTGTTGAAGCAAATAGCGTGCTCAGAATAATATATAAGTTATATAGAAAACGACTGACTGGGGTGTGAAGATCAAAGAAGAAAAGTTTTCAATAGTGTGCGATACAAGTAAGCGATTCGCACTTCCGTTTCCGTTTTGTGGCTGAGCAGAGTAAAAAGTATTCGTTAGCAACGCAGCGTATTTAATGAAGTTAAAACTTGCTAACTTTCAAGGTGTTTCAATGAACAACAGCAACAGCAGTAGAGCAGTAGGCGTTGCATGAAGGCGTGTAACAAAACAAAACATCTAAAAGAACAGTTACATTTTTACAAAAAAAAAAAAAAACCCACTAAAACATCAGCTACATTTTTGCAAAACTTATAAACGAACTTAACGCAAGTAAAACTGAAAAAACCTTAACTAAAACTTAATCCTTACATTGGTGGCGTTGAAAAACACTCACTCAAACTTAATAGAGTTTATTTTGAAATTGTTTATACTTATACAGCGTAGAGCATGTAATCGAAACTCTAACGCTTTTGATGCCTAAAAGTTTTAAGTAAGCGCGTTTTAGCAACCAAAACCAGCACAACCGCTGGCAGCATCCACGCCTACTGCACACAAACCCACTCACACTCTCGCACACACACAATTTTAGCAGTGCTAAAATCTGACACCTTACGCCGCGCTCTGTTTTCAGAACTGAACTGTCAGTTATTCTTATTGCTATATCGTCTTCGTCCTCTTTGCTTCTGTTCGCCTTTTCAATCCAACAGCTTTTTGCTCTGTTTTGTTGTACTTTGCATCGCTCTAATAACTCTACACTATTGCACACTATTTCTTACTCTACAGTTAGTTACCACACTTTGTGGCATCCCATTTGTGTTGCACTGGGAATGCGTGGCAACAAACAAAAGTAAAAAAACAAAAATAAACAAAATAAAATAAAAATTCACAACTAAAATACAAACATTCAAGATTGTTACGGAAACTTTTCTCCACTCTGGTTGCTGGTTGCTGTTGTAAGTTTTGTTACTGTGTAGTTAATTTCAGCATCGGTTGTTGCCACATACTAAAAAGCCACGGAAGCAGAGCGCGGCTGATTTTTGCCGGAAAATATGCAATAAAGTTATTTACTCTGCGGTTTCTAAGGAAATTTATAATGCCAGACTTCCGAGAATAATGCTGTTTAATCATCATTTTCATGGTGCTGAACATATTTGGCCAGAGTGAGAGTCGGTAATCAAACTCACGGCTTAATGGTTTTATTATTCTGCTGGGATACTTTGTGGGGAAAAACTTGATATTGTTAAATGCATTACTTTAGCAATAAAAATACAAAAACTATCTGCGAATATTGTGTTGTGTTGTGTTAAATTTAATTTATTTAGATAAATTAAATTCTGAGTAATCCGCCACCACATAACAGCGTCTAATGACTGCTTTGCGATTTCTTAGATGATAAAAAAATAATTTTTTTAACATAAGTCTATTTTATTGTATGCAAATAATTTTAAAAATTTTCAGAAAAAGAAAATCGTAGCGAAATCATAATCAAAATAAAAATCAAATCCAAATCCAAGTCAAAAAAACCATAACCAAGTCATATACAAATTCAAATCCACATCCAAATCCAAATCCAAATCAAAAACAAAATCCACAGTCCAAATAAATCCTAATTCAAACTCAAATCAAAATCAAATCCAAATCCAAATGCAAATGCAAATCCAAATCCAAATCCAAATCCAAATCCAAATCCAAATCCAAATCCAAATCCAAATCCAAATCCAAATCCAAATCCAAATCCAAATCCAAATCCAAATCCAAATCCAAATCCAAATCCAAATCCAAATCCAAATCCAAATCCAAATCCAAATCCAAATCCAAATCCAAATCCAAATCCAAATCCAAATCCAAATCCAAATCCAAATCCAAATCCAAATCCAATCCAAATCCAAATCCAAATCAATCCAAATCCAAATCCAAATCCAAATCCAAATCCAAATCCAAATCCAAATCCAATCCAAATCCAAATCCAAATCCAAATCCAAATCCAAATCCAAATCCAAATCCAAATCCAAATCAAATCCAAATCCAAATCCAAATCCAAATCCAATCCAAATCCAAATCCAAATCCAAATCCAAATCCAAATCCAAATCCAAATCCAAATCCAAATCCAAATCCAAATCCAAATCCAAATCCAAATCCAATCCAAATCCAAATCCAAATCAAATCCAAATCCAAATCCAAATCCAAATCCAAATCCAAATCCAAATCCAAATCCAAATCCAAATCCAAATCCAAATCAATCCAAATCCAAATCCAAATCCAAATCCAAATCCAAATCCAAATCCAAATCCAAATCCAAATCCAAATCCAAATCCAAATCCAAATCCAAATCCAAATCCAAATCCAAATCCAAATCCAAATCCAAATCCAAATCCAA